>MCJB01023974.1:74953-90211 GCA_002018475.1 Nicotiana obtusifolia
TGTGTGTGTGTGTGTGTGTGTGTGTGGATACACGCACGCTTTGTAGTACTACTTAACTGCATATATAGCATGTTAGAGTATATTTATTCTATTCATCCATTGTATTACAAAAGTGTTAACGGCTTACATTTATATTATTTAGACAGTAAATACAAAAGTGAGTTTAATTTTGATCAAATGTTGACCTGAGAACGACCAACTTTGGTCGCTAAATATATATAATTTAACATTAGCGACCAACGTTGGTCGCAAACTATAAATCGGATTTATTTATATTTCCCCAGGTTTGCGACCAAGGTTGGTCGCTAATCTGGCCCAACAGTTACTCCTTATTAAGCGACCAACGTTGGTCGCTAATCTTAAATGTGGGTCCTGTTAAGCGACCAACGTTGGTCGCTAATCTGGGAATTTCTTTGACCAAACAAGTCTGACCAGTCCGGTCAACAGTTTGACGAAATTAGCGAGATGTATTTAAAATTATTATTTTATTATTTTCACCAGTTTTGGACAGACCAACATTAGTCGCTAAATTTTGGTCGCTTTTTTGGACTGACCAACATTAGTCGCTAAATTTTGGTCGCTTTTTACCGGATTTTTAGTAGTGCTCGTTTCCTGTCCTAGAAATGAAATGTAAAAAGAGACTAAGAGCTCGTTTGGTCATAAGAAATTTTTCACATTTTTTTCCGAAATTAGCGTTTGGTCATAAAATTTCTAATTTTCACTTGAAGATGCATTTTGAAATTTTTCAAAAATTTGAAAAACTCCAAAAAACTATTTTTCAAAATTTTCACTCAGATCACTCACAAAACTTCAAAAATAACCCAAAATTATATTCATGTCCAAACACAACTCTAATTTTTAAATACCATTTTCACTTAAAAAAATTTTTCAATTCTTATGTCCAAACGCCCACTAAGTTTTATCAACAGCAGGTGAAAAGTATCTAACGGATCATTTAAAACTCATGTCTACATCAAAAATTAGTTGGTAATTAGAAAAGATGATCATTTTGGGTGCCCATAAAATTATTCGAGGTGTGCACAAACTAGTCCGGAGACCACAAATAGTTAAAACTGGTCAAAGTACATGAAAGATTCTTTTTCGTACCATCAAGGATGAAATTAAAACTCTTATATAAGGTATACTTAAACAATATTATCTCTTATTAAAAAAAAAAAAAAAACTTTATACCAGAAATTAAAAAATCGTGGGTTAAAAAGATATTTAAAAAATGTTTGAATAGTGTAACATTTTTTTGTAAATTTTGTTTTTGTAGGAGTAAATATCTTACGAGCAGAAAAGAAAAAAACATTTCATATAAATACAGCCTTAAACTACTTTTATGAGTAATTTTGTTTTGAAACCAGTACGAACACTTTTTTTTTTTTTTTTTTTGGCAAATACTTTTTAGGATGCATTTAAATTCAAAAGTGTTGAAAACATTATTAGAAAAATTATTTCAGTTTTTTTTAAAAGGTTCTTCAACCAAACACAATTAGAGAAGTCTCTATTAATAGATGTAAAAACTGAAAAGCGGCCGGTAGAATAATTTCTTAATTTTAAAAATAGTTTGAATTGAGGCACTAGGATTCACAAGTCATTAATTTCAAGTCTGGAAAATTCAGAAGATTCTTACGCTTTGGTGGCGGCATAGATGGAGTAGAGAGGATAGGATGAGACAGTTGCGGAGGAGCCTGGTCCTATGTTGACAATAGCGCAGCACCCTTTTTCTTCTCCAGCATCCTCGGAATAATCGACTTTGTCACCCACGTTAACCCCTCCATATTCACCCTTTTTCTTCTACAGCATCCTCGGAATAATCGACTTTGCCACTCACGTTAATCCCTCCATATTCACCTTCATCAACTCCAAATCAACCTCATGCATAAATCTCGCATAGGGGTATGCCAATCCAGCATTATTAATCAATATTCCAACATCAACAGCTTCTTCTATTTTCGTTATAATTTCTTCTGGTGCAAAATCTATAACAGTTTTAATGAACATTTTTCCTCTATATCTTTAATTTCATGGATTACATTAGCAGTGTCCTCAAGTTTTGAAGAGTTTCTTCCAACTAAAATGAGATTTAGATCCTTAGTTGCCAATTCAAATGCGAGGGCTTTGCCTATTCCGTCGGCGGAGCCAGTAATCAGAGCCCATGAACGGTATTCTTTCAAATTCTTTGATGCTCTGAAGAAGCTTGCCCATACCCATATGCCAAAGCTTACAACGGATTTGGAAAGACAAATTAAGCCAAGAAAAAGAATTAAGTATTGCAAATACGTCTCCATTTGAGCCACCTACCTAGTTGAGAATAATTAATCAAGTCTTAGTGGGACAGTCTTTCACTACCGCAAACTCGGGGATACTTCTAGGGTTAACGGCATAAAAGTTAAGATTCCGCAACTTCCAAGCTGATTACATCTTGAACTTATCGATACTGTCTAAAATATATAACTACTACTTGATATGGCACCAAATTTAAAAATAAAGTAAAATTTTTAGTTTAAAATATGTTATAATGCCAGTATAGTTATAAAAAAACTATATTCTTAAATATTCTATTACATTTGTATGACTAAAAAAGGCTTAAAATTATTTATAAATATTAAAAAGTGTCGGTTTTTCTAAATGGAATATGTCACATAATTAGAACGGGTGAAAATCATTTTAGTCCTCCAACTATGCTTTAAAAATCAAACACATCCTCCAACATTGAACAATTATCGTTTTCATCCTCCTACCTTAACCTTCGGCAATTGAGCGGCAACTTTAGAATAGTTGACCGATCAATAAAAGGGTTAATATGTAATTTCAGTTACATTCTCAATTAATACATACCCTAATTAATCTTATACATCAATTTACCCCATATGCCTCCTCCGTTAAGTAACTCAAACACCCAAATAAGTGTCCTCCTTAATTCATCATTTTAGAGAACAAACCTATAACCCTTAGCTTATTTTGCTGTTCAGCGTTCTAAATTACAGTAAGAGAACTCATCTTTATTACTTTTATTAGCACTATGATTTACTTTTCATGCACTCGTGATGTACTTTCTTTCACTCATATATTGAAACCTTTTGAAAATCAGAGATAGCAATTTTGTTTGATTCTGTTGCATAGACATCTTGCTTGTCTGGACTGCTATAACTTTATTTTAAATTAAAAACATGATTTACTTTATTTTAGGTTAATGTGATTGGTTTATAATATTAAGGGACTGTTAGAGTCTTTGTGCAACTGATATACGTGTGCGAAGCTTTTCTTAGTCCGAGATATTTTTTTTCTATTTTGGAAAGATCAAATATATTTAACCCATTAGCTATTTTATCATTCACAAGGATGTTATTCAACTTATTGGTGCATTGTCTTGGAGCGTGCTCATAAATGTCGATGATAATCACTATGGAATATTAGATATGTTGGAAGATGCACATAATAATGTTGTAGCAGGAGGTCCCTCTACTTGGTTGGGTAAAACAACTTCTTTAGGAGCTATCCATCCAAAAACTGATGTCACAGTGAAATTGACTAATGATACGAATTTAAAGATGTCATTTAATATGTATAAGACTTTAGAAAAGAAAGAGATCCATATGAATTTAATCAATGTGAATAAATAAGTCAATAAAATTGAAGGTGAAAATTTTTAATGGACGGATGATGAGGCCGAATATGTGATTGAGAATGTGAAAGATCAGTCAGATGAAAATAATAGTGAAGATAGTTTATCAGATTATGAATCTGATGAAAATGAAATATTTGAGGGGGTTAGTAACGATGACAAAATCAATTGACCACCCAATGACAAAAATATGTGACAAAATGCAAGTTGTGATCTGTAAATTTACATATGATGAGAAATTAAAGAAGGAGACTGTTGTGCTAAAGGAGGGGCAAATCTTTAATGATGTGAAGCATTTTAGAAAAGTTATGCTAGAATTTATCCGACAAAAAGGTTTTCATATTAAGAAGCATAAAAATGATCTGGCAAGGTTTATCGCTTCTTGTAAAGGTTATGGATGTGGATGGGGATTCGTGCTTCCCTTTATGGTGATGGAATAACTTTTAAGATCAAACAGTTAAGTGGACAACAAACATGTGTTAAAAACATAAAAGGTTGTGGAGCAAGTGCAAGATGGATTGCAATTTGAGTCAGATTTCGGAGCTGACTATGACATATCTGTAGACAAGCTTTATGTTTCATCGAAAGAGAAGCTTGGCCTTGATGTTAATACTCAAAAGTAAACCAGAGCCATAAAAATTGCAAAACAATTAGTTGCTGGAGATCATGAAAAAAGTTATACCAAAATACCGCAATATATAGCTATCCTAAAAGAGACTAATGCAGGTGTTGTTATAAAGTTGAAGTGCATTAATTTAGATCTATCAACCCCTAGATGCAACCCAATCCTTCAAAACTTTTACATTAGCTTTGAGGTTCAGAGTTATGGCTTTGTTAAGGGGTGCAGGCTTTTATTGATATTGATGCTTGTTTTCTGAAGGGTCCATCTAAGGATCAATTACTTGTCGTTGTTTCCCTTGATGCAAATTCAGGTCCCCTAGCTATCATGATTGATAATAAGGAGGATGGGCAGACATGTGAGTATTTTTTTGATTGTTTTTATATTTCCATTTGAGATATTGGAGGCACCACATTTATGAGTGATAGGCAGAAAGGGCTCAAAAAAGCTGTAAAAAAGATATTTCCAATGGCCAACCATAGGTTTTGTGCTAGAAACTTTAATAACAACTTTAAAGCATCCTGGTCCAAAATTAAGACAACTCTTTTGGGCAGCAACAAAGGCTTATAATGAGCATGACTTTTGGCAAATTATGAATGAGATGAAAAAAATAAGTGAACATGCTTATAACTGGCTGTTATATGATTTCAAAGAATCACTTGAGAGTTGGGCAAGGCATAAATTTGATGAACATATAAAAAATGATCATGTTACAAATAACATGACTGAGTCTTTCGACGCATTTGTGATGAAAGTTAGAGAGAAACGAGTTTTTTCTATGTTGAAATGGATTAGAAGGAAAACTATGATTAGATTTCAACAACGGCATGAAAAAGCTCTTGCTTTGGATACTCTCATTCCACCAAAAGTCAGCGAAACAATAACTAAAAGTCTGAAGGAGGGACGGAAGTTAATTTGTTTCAGGGCTAATTAACATTTGTTTGAAGTGCACGGCTTGAAAAATTATGTGGCGGATTTAAAAGAGATGTCTTGTAAATGTAAAGAATGTAAAATAAGTGGAGTGCTGTGCAGACATGCGTAATGCTACATGACTCATATCAGAGAAGATCCTATCAAATTTGTTCATCCTCTACTCACTAAAGAATTTTATACGAAGACTTACTCTAAGAAGATCAATCCAATACTTGATGAGAGCAAATGGCCAGTTGTAGATCACCCTATTGTGCACTCAAATGAGAAAACAGAGAAGAAGAGAGGTAGAAAACCAATTAAAAGAAGAAGAGAATTAAATGAACAACCAGCAAAGAAGAGATCAATTCATTGTACTTGCAAAAATTGCCATCAAATTGGGCAAAATAATAGATCATGTGGAAAGAAAACATCAAGTTCAAATGTTGGCGAACTTCATTAGTAAGTTTATTGTTTTTTATTTTTGACTTTAGATTCTGAAATATTGCATTTATTTATTCGAGAAAGCTTTAGTGCTCCATTATTCTGGTGGGATTTGTAGGGAAGTTGATGGCTTTTTTTAATGCAGGTTTTGTAAACTGTGTCTATTAGTGCACTCTACTGCTTTTGGTGTGATTCTGGCATTGTTAGTCCTTTCTGATGCTTTTATGCTACTGTTGGTTATTTTTTCGTTGTTGTATTCCAGTAGCTATTTTTTTTTTAATTGATAAGATTTGCTGCTTGTAGGTTGTTTTCTTTATTAAAGACAATTACAAACAAAATTTACACCTTTTTGCTATGACTTTTGCTATCTTCCATTCAAGCCATTTGCAGCCACACAAACATGCACGTTAATATTTGTCTGTTTGATTTCACTATTTTCTGCTAAAATCTAGTGTCAACACTACCCTCATGTCTCATTTTCAGCCTTCTAAATTTGAGTCCCGCAAAATTTACAACCAACAACAATAAAGATGCACAGAGAATTATATTACTATTGTTGCTTCCTTACGCACACGCAAGTATACGTGATCGACAAGTAATATAGGACAATGAGTCCGGATTATCGTACCCAAGGGACTTCAGTTAACTACTTTAGAACAACTAATATCGTTATTTTATCAAGCAATGATCAAGTCGAATTTATAGTTTATGCTAAATTTTAACTCGAAATTAAATCTAAGAATTATAATGAACAAGTATGTGTTTGGATATCAATAAAACAAATATTCCAGGGTTGTGATTCTATTGCCAATCCTATTGCGTTCTAATTGATTTTATTGTTCATATAGTTAATGTAAGATTGCTAATTAATCGATAATGATACTCATAGTCTTCTTCCGAAGTACTATTCGTCTATTCTTAACAAGATTAATGCCTATATTCCTATGGAATTAATCTATTAATAATGCATGAAGAACACGATTTATATAATTAAGCATGACAATTAAGTATATTCCTATCTTAATCGCGAATCCGCTCTTTTTAACAAAGTTAAGAACATGCTTTCTTCAATTCTTCTTCTAATCTAAACTTAGTTTTCTCAAACATAGCATAGATAAATTGATATAACTCAATTGATGGCCAACCAATTAAGAAATTAAGCATATAATTGAAGAAACAATCTTAGCCACATTAACTGTTAAAACAAATCCATCAAGTTAGAAACACAATATTCATGGCTAATCACAACCCCAGAACAAGGGGTGATTAGCCACTCATGTTCAACAAAATCAAATAACTAAGGAAGAAAAACTAAAATAGAGATACTAGTTTTGCTTGATGAATTGAGAATTTCTTGATGTTGTTGATGTTCCTAGCTCCCTTTTGCTCCAAAATCACGTTGTTCTCCTCCTAGATGGGTTTAGGGATGTTTATATAAGAGTTGGGAAGGTTTTGGGGCTGTTTAGGGTCTTCTAGATCGAAAAGGAGACAATTTCCGGAGTTGGTCCCCTGGTCAGCGCCCAGCGCCCCCCAGGGGACTGAAGGCAGAATGCTTGCTGAAGCTACTGGTTCCAGCGCCACAGGCAGCGCTGGGCGCTGGCCTGTGGGCTGGTTTCCGCCTTTGTTCGTTTCTTCTTGTTTTAGCTCGTTTCTTCCCCGATTTCGTCCCCGATTGTTTTCAACTCATTCCTACACATAAAAACACATTATATTAACATGAATCAATGCGATTAACATCCAAATCCAAACAAACAAGAGCTACATATGGGATAAATTATACATCAATTAGTACTTTTTCTACCAATTATCAACTATGCAAAATATATTTACTCGTAAAACGGTACAGTTAAATTTGATGCGTGGTTTATAGACAATCGAACTGATTTGATCTCAAAAATAATAAAGAAATAAGATTAAAAGTAATATTTAACAGTTGAAATTGAAGAAGATGACGAGCATGGCTCCGAGCGCAATGTCTCTGAGGACAAAAATGAAAGCAATATAAAAAGCAAATAAAGTTGTTTAATTGAGACTGAAAATGGAATACAACAAATGTTCTGCCAAGAATTTTCGTATCCTACAATGGCTGTTGAACCTTCTATTTATAGTTATACATAGGGAAACAAGATCCTAGGATCAAGCCCCACTTATATGATAATAAAGGAGTCATTGATGAATATGTAACGGTAGACCATGAATGTGAATATTTTATGTAACAGGCTGCCCATTGAATGTTAGAGGATATTCTTCATTGAATGTTATCCGATGGCAAATAATCAATTTGCTCCCGCTGACCATGCTCCCTTCGGGGTTTACCCGATGTCAATTACAACTGTTGTTTCCGGTACTGATTGTTACTTGATTCACCTTTTGCCTGTCTTCGGTTCCACGTGTCATGCTATCATTCGATCATTTATTATGAATCAATTTTACCATATACAGATAGTCCCCCTCCTTTCCAGTGACACATCTTTGTGTCATCGGAAAGTTGGTGAAGATCCCTTTCTTGGCGTAAAAGTTCCTGAACAATTTTTGACGCTTGAAAGGACGCACGTCTTTTCACATTTAATACCCCGAACACGTGTTGTCACACAATTCAGTAAAATATTTTACTTGTTTTCGAGGTAATCATGACCATGATTATTACCGTCTATATCATTACTTCTACTCATCATTTTATTTCTTTCACTTCCAAAATTTCGTAAGTCTATCTTCTTCTCAGCATTCACCTTCTACCTGCTTAGAAAACTTTCATCTTCTCTAACTTTTAAAAAAATTTTACTACCCCTTTAGTATCATGGCTTCTTCTACTGCATCTTTTAGAAACTCTGGCCTTCTTTTCGGTGGAGGCCCAAAGAAAAATAAAGACATTGATGCCAATTCTAAGCCTCCCACCATAAACACCATCATACCAAAACACCTTAGTACTGCTAACGACTTCCAAGAGAAGGCCGCTGCTGCGTATTCATGGACTTGGGTTGTTATTAGGTACCCCTACTCCATTCGCCCTTCTAGTATCCTTGTAGTAAAGGAGGATTGCAACTACTCTAATCTCAACTTCCTCGCTCTGGATATGATAGAGCGAGTTACCTTCACCAAGGAGGGTTTTACGTTATGTCTGTACGTATCCCTTTACCTTGTGTCTATTTTCCTTGGGGACTAGTGAAGGGATTGACCCTATAATTTTGGAGTTTTACCATCGGTACCGGGTCTGCTTGGCACAAGCAGGCCTGTCTATATGGCAAACGGTGGCTTGCCAACGCCAGCTATACATGGAGACGTGGGAAACCCCCACCCTTGCACACATGATGAATTTCTACTCCCTCAAAAATTTTTGTGGGGGAGTAATAAACTTCAACAAGCGTGGCCATCACGCTCTTCTCACCAGCGTGGACGATGACAATGATCGCGGGTGGATGGAGCGATTTGTCATCATCGCTACCAGGGACATCATCCTAGCCACAACTCTGCCTTATCCTGAATTGTGGAACCGTTTTCGTAAGTTTTTTATTCATTTCCTTCCTCCGTGAAAAGATTACTCACCCCATTCCCCAGATCCCCGAGGGAGGAAGAGTGCTACTATTTTGGTTTCGAAGAAGTGCCATCTGCTTTCCAAGCCAATGGAGCTTGCGAACTACCTGAAGCCGCTGGTTTCAGAGAATGATAGGAAAAAATAAGCTCCCTTTCGAGGGAGTGCTATGCACAATGCGGTAACGGTACCGTAATTGCTTTCTTAACACTTGTTTTCTTCTTATCTAATGTAATGGGATGTCTAATTTTGATATTCTTTTTCACATGCCAACTTTCTTGCTTCCGAGGGCCTGCAGAAATTGATCCCCGATAAGCAAAGACTCACCTCCGAGCGGTATTAACTGTTGGCCGAAAGGGACTAACTTGCTGCATGCCTCCTGGTGTTGGAGGCAAAAGCTGCTAAGGTGGGCGAGCTTGAGGCCCGACAGCAAAGTGAACAAAAGATGATGGCCCACAACTAAGAAGCTGCTTCATTACATGAACAAATCCAAGAGGCTAAGTCTAAGTGGGTTGAGCTCCAAGATACTGTACTTGCTGCTGCCGAGCGCGAGTCTGCCTCCGAGGAACAAGTGAATAACTTAAAGGTAACCTTGAACTCTAAAACCGAGGAGGCCAATGCCGCCGAGGAGAAGAAGGCCCGACTGGAGAAGAGGTTAAAGAGGTCAATGGACCAAAACAGGCTTCATTCAGCTATGAATGTTAAGCTCGATGCTCGTCTTGGTACCCTAAGATCCGAGAGGGACGACCTCCAGGCCAAGGTTAAAACGCTTCAAGCAAAGCTCCAGAACCAAAAAGATTTCCACATATTTGAGAAGACTTATGCAATATATAATATGAGGAGGAAGACCATGGAGGAGGCCAAAGCGGGCATTGCTAACAAAGATGATTGCATTGCCCAGGCCTAAGAACTGGAGTAACTGCTCGAGAACTCCTCTCTGCTGCTGTAGCTAATTCTCCAAGTACTGGTTCTGAGTACTCGGGGACCGAGGAGGAGATTGAAGAAGATGAGGATGAAGTCCAAGAACTGGTGGTTGATCCTCTCTCCTCTACCGGGGGAGACGCAGATCCCTCCCTCCTCCACCGGAGGAGAAGCAGATCGTTCTCTCCCTTCGGGCTCCGGCGACAACATTGCTTAGACTTTTTCTTTTCTTCTTTTTGTTGTATTTTTCTGTACTTTGTAATTATACCAAAATTTTCATTGATTTTGTAGTTTGAAAACTGAAGAAGATTTTTTCTTAGGTATTGTGCAAAATTTATTCTATTTGTGTTGAATTAGATAAAGCTTCGGGTATATTTTCGTTCGATAGCTTATGATTCGGGGCATAAACTCTTCCGAAATAAACCTTTTACTCTGAGGGTTTCATAAGAGAGGGCCTTTTTATGTTTATAGTTTTCTTGAATAAGATGTCTCATGTTCATTCAGGCACAAGCATTTGAAGTTTTTTTCTAACTTTTAAATGATAAAATCAACTCATCATTTGGACAAGAAACAAGATAAAAATAAAAGGACTTTATTTTATTCCTTCTATATTTAAAAGTACATAAGCATTTGCTTGCTAAAGGAAAAATAAGCTGTCAATACATGTGGCCAACTTGTACAACTTATTTCTACGGGGTTGGTCATGCAGTCCCGGGTCCCAATGAGACATTATTGTTTCCGATTCTCGTAGCCCTCAGTTTTTGTGGCATTCTTATTGCCGTATCTTATAATATTTCTCCCCCTGGTGTTCAAATGCGAAGTATGTGATTTAGAACAGTAGAAGTCTTGCTGCATTGGTGGAAACAACTCGTGAACGATTAAATAGTCCATGGTTCGATGGCAAGTTTTGCTTCCCATTAGGAACTTGCCATCGAGCCAAAGATTATTTAACCATCCCATAGCGGTTTATCATTTCAATGCCTTATCATTTAAAGGTTTTAACCTTGACGATGACACTCCTTTCGTAGTATGCTTTCTGTTGCTTCCTTGTTAAAACCTTGCCAGAAAACACCCCAGTGGGACAAAAACTGGTCGAAGGGAACAAGAGTGCAGCACATACTTTCAGTATTGATAGGATCCATCAATAGTAATACCTTTTGAGGTGGGTCACGTTCCAATTGCTGGGAAATTTGACTCCATCTTGATTTTCCAATTCGTATGACCCTTTACCGGTGACAGCTGAAACCCAGTAGAGACCTTCCCATGTTGGACCCAGCTTCCCAGAGTTGATTTCCTGAGTTCTATGAGTCACCTTTCTCAAGACCATGTCTCCTACTTTGAAGTAGCGGAGATTGGCCCACTGATTATAATATCTTTCTATCTTTTGCTTTTGAGCACCATCCTCACGTATGTCAAGTCCCTGTGTTCATCGAGCAGATCCAACTTCACCAGAAATGCCTCATTGTTCGCTCCTTCATTTGCTTGGGAAAATAATAAAGTCGATTCCCCTACTTCCACCGGTATTAGAGCTTCTGCGCCATATATGAGAGAGAAAGATGTTTCTCCCGTGCTCGATTTTGCCATAGTCCCGTATGCCCATAACACACACGGTAACTCTTCATGCCATTTGCCTTTAGCATCTCTTACCTCTTTCTGAGGTTTTGGATAATCACCTTATTGGTTAACTCCGCTTGTCCATTAGCGCTCAGATGGTACGGTGAGGATGTAATCCTTCTGATTTTCAAATCTTCCAAATATTTTGTGACTTTTGAGCCTATGAATTATGGTCCATTGTTGCAGGAAGTCTCCTTTGGTATTCCGAATCAGCAGATTATGTGGTCCCATAGGAAGTCAACCACTTCGCGCTCACCGATCTTTTAGTAGGGACCTGCTTCAACCCATTTAATGAACTAATAAGTTAAACTTAAAAGGATCACACCTTTTCGGGACCCAGTGACAGCGGACCGACTATATCCATCCCTCATTTCATGAATGGCTATGGAGACAGTACCGAATGCAAGAGTTCCACCGGTTAGTGTACCAACTGTGCATAGTGTTGACATTTGTCGCATTTCTGAACGAACGTCTTTGCGTCCTTTTCCATCCAGGGCCAATAGTATCCTGCCCTAACCAGCTTTAGTACCAACGAATCTGCACCAAAATGGTTCCCCCAAATTCCTTCATGAACTTCTCTCATCACGTAGTCCACCTCCGAGGCTCCCAGACATCGCGCCAACAGGCCTTGGTATGATCTCCAGTATACTTGCCCATCCATGAGGCAATAATGAGCTGTTTTGGTGCGTAGTGCCCGGATGTCTTTCGAGTCTTCGGGCAATTTGCCATGTCGAAGATATTCGACGAACTCGTTCCTCCAGTCCAGGACTAAGTTCGTTGAATTGACTTCACAATAACCATACACATCGAATATCGAATGTAGAAGTTGGATGACAGTATCGGGGTCATATCCTTTCATCTCCGTTGACGACCCCAAATTAGCAATGTATATGCTTCCACGTTCTCTTCTCTCAGAATGTGTATGATCGACCATTCCCTAAATCGTGCAAGCAATGCTTGAACCTTGTTCACATACTGTTGCATGTGTTCTTCCTTTCTATCGAAAATCCCATACACTTGGTTTACTACCAACTGAGAATCGCATTTGATCTCGATGAGCTCGGATCCAAGTCCTCAGGCTAGTTCAAGTCGTGCAACCAAAGCCTCATAGACGACTTCATTATTAGTTAATGGAACAGTCTTAATGGCCTGTCTCAGGGTTTCCTCCAAGGGCGTGACTAGAACTACCATGAGACCATACCCTTTTACATTGGAAGCTCTATCTGTAAACAGGGTCCAAACTCCTGACGTCATTTCCGACACCAACACTACTTCCTTAGCAGCCAAGGGCATTAATCCAGGACTGAAATCGGCCATAAAGTCGGCCAAACTTGTGACTTAATCGCAGTCTTAGGCTTGTACTCAATGTCATATTCACTAATTTCGGCTGCCCATTTAGCCAAACAGCCTGACAACTCAGGTTATGAAGAACAATCCTCAAGGTAAAGGTTGTCACAACAGCTATCGGCTGACATTGAAAATAAGGCCTAAGTTTTTGAGAGGCGGCTGGCCATTTGGCTCATCTGTTATGCCTTCTTGTTCCTCATCTACTTCAGATACTTCTGGGTCTCTTGGCTGGTTTACAAATATTGGGGTATTGTTATCTTCGGAAGAGTTTGTTGTGGATTCATTGCTTGATTGAGAGCTATCTTCCATTGATTCATTGTCTGATGAATTCAGAGAGTCTGACCATGGAGTATCTTCTTCTGATATGTATCTTGGCTAGGAGACATTGAGTTCTAGAGCCTTCTGGTCAGAAATCATCAGTTTTTCGGGGTTGGACCCTTTTGAACTTTCTCCTTGGTCTCACCTTTTCTTGGTTTGTTTCTGTGCTGCAACGGCATCTTTCCTTTCCCAAACCATTTTTGCGATATCAAAATCATGTTCTTCTTTTAAGGGTTAGGTGAAAGAGATTGGATTTTGTGAGGTAGATGGATAAGTAGAAAAGGTGTAGTCTAATTTAGGTGGGGATTATGCTTGTGGAGATATAGGGAAAAAAGTAGGTTTTGAAGGGAAAACTGGGGTTGTTTGCGGCTTAAAGTGGTCATTTCTCAAAAGTTGAATCTGTTCTTTGATGGAAATCGTCTCCTTTTGTTGTTGTTGGAAGAATTGGAAAAGTGAAGTTCCTGGCGGATAAATCTCATATTGTAAATTAGTCAACCTTAGTTCCAAGGCTTTGATTAGTCAGCCATGGTGAGACGATGTTTGCTCCATCTTTTTCTCAATTGTTTCCACTTTGCTCATCATTTTGTTTTGTGTATGGGCTACGTTCTTTAATGGTGTATCCAATGTTGTTCAATACCTTGTTTTGGCAGATGGAGTTTTCTGATTGCCAGTTCATTGTTGCTTCGATGTCACTTGTTGGGGATTTTCCTCCAGTAGGTAGCACTACGTTTTTCTTTGGAAATTTTTGGAGCATGGTTTATACCTTCCTTTTCAAAAGGTTGAAGTGAAGGAAAGTCTTGGGTATGACTGGAGCTTGAAGGACTTAACATGAATATATGTGGTTGTAGGGGATTTGTGATTTTTTGAATTGGTGAAGTTTTAGGTTCAGGTGGTTTTTTGGGTTGTGGGGTATGGGCTGTTTGTGATTTGGGTTTGGGTGTGATTTCACTATCCTTCCAACTTGGAGTGAATTTTTCTGATAATTTTGGCCATTCCTGGGGTTTGTAACTGACAAGAAATTCATATTTACCTGGACGACTTAATGAGCCTATTGAAGGATCTTTATTTTCATATTTGGCTCGAAATTATTTTTCAGTGGTTTTCCCTTTTTTCTTGGATTTTGGTTTGGTTTCGTTGAGGTTGAACCTTTCCCAATGACGCTGGTGGTGTTCATCATATTCTCCAATTGGATCTTCCAAACAGTCTTGACAGTCGCAATCAAGATCTGTCACGACCCAAAATCCCAACCCGGTCGTGATGGCGCCTCTCATGGGGACAAGGCAAGCCAAACCAATCCCATTTGCGTTCAATCAATTAAATGAAGCAATTTGAAAACAAGAACATGTTAATAATAAAACGAGTCGAAGAATATGGATATATATAAAGTACCATCCCGACTACAGCCCTCAGATCGGGGTGTCACAAAGTCATGAGCCACTAGAGAAGGCCTACTGATAATATAACTATTACAATGTCTTAAGTACAAATGTTTGAGGGAAGCAAAATCAACAAAAGAAAAGAGTTACGAGGCTGCGGACGCAAGCAGCTACCTCGTAATCTCTGAAGCTCCGGTCCAGTAGTAGTAATCAGTAGCTCTGAGTGGGACCGCTAACGCCTGAATCTGCACACAAGGTGCAGGGAGTAAAGTGAGTACTTCCAACTCAGTGAGGAATTAAAAAAAAATTAATAAGAACTGAAGATAGGAAACATCCAAATCATTAAACAATCCACGACGAAGCAGTAATTCAAATTACATTCCACATCAATACGTGAAGTAAGCAGAATAATCACAACACCAAAAATGCAATACTATGCAATGCAATGCGATGCTATGCCATGCAATGCAATACAATGCTAGTCATGCTAGTCAAAGCTAGTCATGACCTGTGGCGGACGTGCCACACGATCCCCTGGGTACCCGCGCTC
>MCJB01023974.1:91489-115006 GCA_002018475.1 Nicotiana obtusifolia
AAATGCTTTATAGAGCGGCGAATTTAGTCCCGTTGACCATTCAAAATTCACCCGAGACCCCCGGGACATTATCCGAACATGCACATATGTTCTATAACCTCATTCAAACTTGTTCCAATCTTTGGAACACTAAGATGAACATCGATTTATTAGATTTGCATCGAAAGCAATCCTATGAACTTCAAGGATCCTCAATTCGATCCTTCGATCCGAACCCAACCAAACGATGTCCGAATGGTCTGAAAATTTGCACGCAAGTCCAAAATCACATAAGGAACCTACAGCAACTTTCGGAATTTCATTCTGACTTACGGATCAAAATTTGACCTATCAACCGGTATTCCGAACTTCCTCGATTCAATTCTCACGCTGTTCGAGGTCTATTAAATTTATTCCGGTCACTCGTCTAAGTCATATATTCTCTCCCGAAGCTAGTCGAGTCGTCGGAATTCAAATCCGAGCCTTCTAACTCAAAAGTCAAATCCATGGTTGACTTTAGCGACTTAGACCTTCTTAAATGAGACCATTTGTCTCATATTCTTTCAATAACTTCGAGTACATTTAACTCGAATTAATTTCACACAACATAAATAATGAAATAGCTCGGGGAAATAAAGTGAGTCATTACAAGATCCCAAGGGCAGTGTCCTGTAAAGGGGCATTTGAACCACCAAGCTCTTTTTTCATTTTTGTCAAAATTTTGACACCAGTCATGTTCTTCCATGATGCTTTGTACATTCCAAAGAACTCTCCATCAGGTTCAGGGTATGTATCTGTTGTATCTTTGCGTTGAATCATTTGGCAAGAAAAGATGGTTTTATTGGGTTTTTTGAGATGGAAATGGTCAAAGCTTATGCAAAAGGTTTTGTCATTTCTTTTGGTAAAAATTGGTTCACCAAATTGTAGAGATTCCTCCGGTTCTCTTAACTTTTCATAATTTGTGATCCAGAAATCAAGAAGAATTTTGACAAGTTCATCTCTTGAAATTTGTCTGGGTATTTGGGTGCACATGGTGTTTTCTTTGGTAGCATCAATATTTAAGAGTAAAGCATTTTCTCCTCCGGGAAGGCAAAGATCCATGGCATGATTTTGGACTTGCCACGCCATTTGGTGATGAAGAGTGGCTTGAATGGAATTCCAAGGTTGGGAATTTCAGCAGTTCATGATATGTTGAGGGCACAACCTTCATCTCGTGTATCCATGGCCTTCCAAGGATTACATCATAGCGCATGTCGCCGTTTATCACTTCGAATAAGGTCTTCTTGGTTGCCCCTTCAGTGTTTGTAGGAAGAACGATCTCTCCTCAGGTTGTCACACTTGTCAAGTTGAACCCAGCTAAGAGGTTTGTCGCCGGAATGATGCTCCCGATCAAACTTTCTTGTTCTAGCACTCTCCATTGAATGATGTTGGCTAAGCTTCTTGGGTCAACTAAAACACGCCCTAAGACATTAAGAGAAATTATCAAAGCATCATTATATGGCAGAAGAAGTCCGTCGGCAACTTCCTCTGGAAGGTGACATCATCTTATGAGACTTCCCGGTGTCTCTTATTGTGATTCACTGATATCTTTGTTTTCTTGGTCGCCGAGAAGGTTATGCCATTAATTTCATTTCCTCCGAAAATCATGTTGATAGTTAACCAAGGGGAGTCTTCTACTGCATCGCAGGCTCTGCGTTGTCCCAACTTTGACGGTAGTTGTTCTTGGCTCAGTCATTTAAAAACTCCTTAAGATGGTCATTCTTTGATAATGTCGCCACCTCTTCATGTAAATTGCGGTAGTTCCCAGTTCTATGGTCGTGAGTCTCATGTTATTCGCGCCATAAGTTAGGATCCCTCTGGCTGGGATCAGATCTTATTAGCTTCTGGAATCGTGCTTCTTTCATATTCCTCATCGTCGATACCAACTCTACTACATTGATGTTGAAGTTGTAATCCGATAAGCTAGGATATGTGGAATCATGGGCTCCTGATACCTCCTTTTCTTGTAACGACCTGTTTCTCCGGCCACGATCGATTCTTCTATTGGGAGGGAACCTATCCGAGGACCAGACCCTTTGCTGTCGCGTCCCTCGACTCTCTCGTATGGCATAAACGAACATTAGAAGATTGCCGACCCACTTCGAAATCTCTTTTGAAATTATCCTGGTTCTTGTCTTGGTCCCGACCCTTGGTTGATGTCGAGAACCCGAGCTGATCGTCTTATATTCTTATTTTTTACTCATACTGGTTATGGACATCCGCCCATGTGGTTGCTTGGAACTCGAGTAGGCTTTCCTTCAGCTTTCGGGAGGCATCGAGGTTAGGGCGTGAAACTCCATTGCGTTTTGATCCATCCATTCGTTCATTTCCCTCATAAACTTTATAAGCTCAGTTTTGAAGGGATTATTCTCGTTGTTGTTTCCCGGTCCGCTAACGGTCTTTTCGGCTTCGTCGAAACCAACCTCGCTTTTTGGGGTGTTGTTATCGACAACTCTCTGAGTTGTTTGATTTGTAAGAAATGTCGGGAGGAACTGGGCCTCTTCCACTCGCATTATTGGAAGCGCCTGACAACGCTTGCTTCAACTCCGTCATCACCCGATCCTGCCTTGAGAGGTGGCCTATGACGGCTTTTTGCTGCTCTCTTAGGATTATCACTGTTTGCACGACATGTTCCTTCTCCGCGTCATCGGGAGTTGTCTCCCATAGATGTCGGCGGTACTGCCCCTCACGAACCGGGGTTGCTTCGTCCCCTTCGTTATAGGTCTCACTGATTGAGTCTTCATGTTGAGGCAAATCTTCGTGTCCCTCAACATTGTGCGTGATGTTGACATCATCAGCTGCCATTTTTTATTTCTTGCTAAGGAAAAAATCAAACAAGTTAATAGTAAAAGTAAGTATCAAAGCAATTACGCAACTATCTAAGCCCCACGGTCGGCGTCAAACTGTTTACCCGTAAATGGTACAGTTAAATTTATTACATGATTTATAGACAAGCGAACTGATTTGATCCCGAAAATGATAAAGAAATAAGATTAAAAGTAAGACTTAGCAGTTGAAATTGAAGAAGATGACGAGCATGGCTCCGAGCGCAATTTCTCCGAGGACAGAAATGAAAGCAAATAAAGTTATTTAATTGAGAGTGAAAATGGAATACAACATATGATCCGCCAAGAATTTTCCTGTCCTACAATGGCTGCTGAGCCTGCTATTTGTAATTATACCTAGGGAAACAAGATCCTAGGATCAAGCCCTACTTAAATGATAATAAAGGAGTCATTGATGAATATGTATCGGCAGGCCATGAATGCAAATATTCTCTGCAATGACTGTCCATTTAATGTTGGAGAATATTCTTCATTGAATGTTATCCGATGGCAAAAATTCGATCTGTTCCTGTTGATCACGCTCCATTCGAGATTTACCCGATATTAATTACAGTTAGTGTTCCCAGTAATGCTTGTTACTCGATTTTTCTTTTGTCTATACTCGATTTCACTTATTATACTATCATTCGATTATTTATTATGAATTGATTTTACCATATACAAAACATTTGTTGGTATTGTGGAAAATGTTACAGACAACGTGGTTTAAGTGTAAAATCTTGATTTACTAGATATATCCACCTTGCTGACTAGGTTTGGCACATATAGATTTGTTGTAAAGCTGAGGCTCATATTTTCAATCTCTCCAAAAGTAGAGAAAATGGTAGAGAAATTTGATGCGAAAAGGATATGACAGTGTCATGTATTTTGAGATTAAATAAGTAAAAGTTCAGGATAATATCTTGATTTTTGTAATCCATAATAGTGTTATGAATTTAGAACTCAATTTTGTCTTTTTATGACCGTATCATGGATTTCGTCCACGATACTATCATGGTGTTTTAGTTTTCGAAGTTTGAAATTCACGACACTGTGTTATGGATCCAAAAATTTGTTACTTTTGATAATATATTTTTGAATTTGTGGGTATTTTATAATTGTAAATATGAAAAAAGGCTATGTTTGGATTTTACATCAGCTGTATAAAGACCCAACCACTCTTCTTAAGCATTATATCACATTGTTTGATTTTAAGCTCTCTACTTGTTCATATTATATTTTGAACTTGTATGTATATTTAATTTGAATTTCGAAAGGCTTGGGATGAATTTGACTCTATTGCATGTAACTAGTGAACATATGTGACGGAAAAACGATCATAGCATGGTAAAAATTAAAATAGTTTAAGTGCATTAAGTTTTCGTTATGCGCGAAATCTATTAAGATAATATTTAGTAGAATGCTGTTAGAATAGTCAGTAATATATATTTGACGGTTAAACGGCTTGAGCCAGTCTTTACAAAAAGTCATATGTGACAAACGATATTTCACTGTATGTTGATGTGGAGTGAAATTTAATATATCAAAAGCAATACTGATGTCGCAAGCCGTCATATTTCTACTTATTTATAAGCGGGAGTTAGCATCTCTTCGTCGTTTAGTAATCTTCTTCGCGTTATTTTTGCCGTGATTTTCAAATGACTGTTATGTTATGATCGATTCACTCAAACACTCTGACTGATGAAGAAGATGAAGAAATCTTGAAGAGAGAAAAGTTAATGTAGAGAGAGAAAAAAAACGTGAGAGACTTATTTCGTGGTAACCCCGTTAGGGTAAACTTCCATGGCGGCGGGATTTATAATAATTAAGGGTATTTACAATATAAGGAGAATAAACAATACAACCTATATATAGATCCCAAATAGTCCCAAACCAATAAGAGAAAGGTTTCCCAATTTGACCAGGATAATAGGTTTTCCTTTCCCAAATCTATGAGGACAATGAATTTTCCTAAACCTATAGGAATTATGGGTTTCCTAAAAATACAAGGAAATAATTCAAGTCCATCACATATTAATCAGGCTCCACACCTAACAATTCTCCCACTTGGAGACTGATTCAGTCGTCCAAAAATTGTCCCAACATCATCAATATCTTCACCACACCGCACCATCTATAGAAACAAACTACAGAAGACCAACTGAGGTTTTGCACAACCTCAGTTTCTCAACATCAACACATTTCGTCAACATGTCTGCTGGATTCTTTGCACCCTTTATCTTCTCCAAACACATATCACCATCCTCCACTGCCTTACGAGTGAAATGGCACCGTCTTCTGATGTGCTTTGTCTTCGAATGATAGACTGGGTTCTTCACCAACTATATGGCACTCTGGCTATCTGAATAAAGAATCTTCTCGCTCTGCTTCTTGCTCAACTCTTCTAGATAATCTGCCAGCCATATCATCTCCTTTCCAGCTTCAACTATTGCTACATACTCAGCCTCTGTTGATGAAAGAGCAACACACTTCTGAAGCCTGGACATCCAACTCACTGCTGTACCACCTATGGTGTAAATGTATCTGGATGTGCTCATGCTCGAGTCCACATCACCACCAAAATCAGCATCCACAAAACCCTGCAGATTCACTTTGCCTTTGCCAAAACTAAGTGAAATACTGGATGTACCTCTCAAATATCTCAGAAGCCACTTAACAGCTTCCCAATGCTCTTTCCCCCGATTCGCCATGTACCTGCTAACAACTCCCACTGCATGTGCTATGTCAGGTCTAGTGCAGACCATAACATACATCAAACTCCCAACTGCTGAAGCATATGGAATAATTGCCATCTGCTCACGCTCTTCAGCTGTCTTGGGTGATTGCCCCTTTGACAATTTTATGTGTTTTGCCAAAGGAGTAGTCTTAGGTTTAGCATCACTCATTCAGAATCTGGCCAACACCTTCTCAATGTATTGCTCCTGGGATAGATTTAAAGTGCCAGCAGATCTATCCCGAGAAATCCTCATCCCCAGAATCTATTTCGATGCACCCAAATCTTTCATCTCAAACGCTAAAGACAGACTTGCCTTCAAATTGTTTATCTCCCTCATACTGGATCCTGCAATCAATATATCATCCATATACAAGAGTAGGAACACATAAGAATCAGTGTATTTCTTGAAGTAACAACACTTATCCTTTTCAGCCCTGCAAAAGCCACTCTTGGTCATGAAGGAGTCGAACTTTTTGTACCACTGCCTCGGTGCTTTCTTCAACCCATACAAGCTCCTGTTGAGCTTGCACACCATGTGTTCCTTGCCCAGAACTACAAATCCTTCTGGTTGTTGCATATAGATCTCCTTGTCCAACTCTCCATGTAAAAACACTATTTTTACATCCATTTGCTCAAGATGCAAATTCTCTGATGCAACAATACTCAAGAGAATTTGGATAGTAGTTAACTTCACAACAGGAGAAAATATTTCGGTATAATCAATACCTTTCCTTTGTGAATATCCTTTAACCACTAACCGAGCCTTGAACCTTCTTTTATCGTCTGGTTCTGCCTTGATTCTGAACACCCACTTGTTCAACAAGGCTTTCTTCTCTACAGGTAACTCAGTCAACACCCAAGTGTTGTTCTTCTCAAGGGAGCTCAACTCATCATTCATGGCTTGCTCCCACTTGATTGAATCCTCCACCTGTAGGACCTCATTGAAAGACTCTGGTTCCCCTTCATCAGTCAGCAACAGATAATGTAATGAAGGTGAACACCTATCTGGTGCTCTGATGGTCCTTGATGATCTCCTCAACAGCTGCTCAGGTGTCACTTGTTCCACCATAGGTTCTTCAGCAATAGCGTCTGGAGTTGGTTGAGTTTCTTCCGCAACATCTCTGGGTGTACTCTTCTGCAACTCAATCTCAACTCCCACTTGCTTCGTAGTCTCTGAAACCTTCTGCTCTCTGTCCTGGTATAGGACAGACTCATCAAATGTCACATCACAATGTCTCAGGATCTTTCTGTTCTTGTCATCCCAAAACCTGTAACCAAACAAGTCAGAACCGTAGCCTATGAAGTAACACTTCACAGCCTTAGCATCAAGCTTGTCTCTTTTCTCTGGATCAATATGAACATAAGCCGTGCAACCAAAAGTTCTCTAGTGTGAGTACTTGAGCTCTTTTTTCGTCCACACCTCCTCTGGGATCTTGGACCCCAGGGGAACTGGTGGTCCCCTGTTGATCAAGTATGCAACTGTGCTCACAGCATCTGCCCAAAACATCTTGGGCAGCACACAATGTATCCTCATGCTCCTTGCACGCTCATTCAATGTTCTGTTCATCCTCTCAGCAACTCCATTCTGCCTAGCCTTACCGGGAACTGTCTTCATCAATCTGATTCCATCAGCTTCACATAAGCTTTGAACTCTGACTTGTCATACTCTCCTCCATTGTCAGACCTCAGGCATTTGGTCTCCAAACCAGTCTGATTTTCAACTTCAGCTTTCCACCTCTTGAAAGTCACAAACACATTTGACTTATGCTTCAAGAAATAGACCCATACCTTCCTGCTGAAATCATCAATGAAGGTGATATAGAACCTGGATCCTCCAAGTGATGAAACTGGAGATGGTCCCCAAACATCTGTATGTACCATTTCCAACCGCACTTTCTTCAGCTCTCTAGCAGTCTTTGTGAAGCTAACTCATTTTTGTTTTCCCATAACACAGCTTTCACAAAGACCCATGTCAACAGATTTTAGGCCCTCTAATGCTCCTTTTGGAACCAGCATCTTCATTCCTTTAGCACTCATGTGTCCAAGTCTGTTGTGCCACAGACATGAACCGGAAGCACCCTCAGCGACAGCAACCATGTTAATACACCCTACAGTGGTGTACAAGGTTCCAGATTTGGTGCCACGAGCTACAATCATAGCACCCTTCATAATCTTCCACGAACCTTTCCCAAACTCTGCTGTATAGCTTGTGCTATCCAACTGACCAACAGAGATCAAATTCTTCTTGAGAGCAGGAATATATCTGACATCCTCTAATGTCCACCGGTTTCCTGATGGGGTCTTTATGCAGACATCCCCCTTTCCTTCAATCTCCAAGGCTTTGTTGTCAGCAAGATACACCTTCCCAAAATTTCCAAATTTGAAATTTTGGAACAATTCCTTGCTTGGAGACGAATGAAAGGATGTACCAGAATCCAAAATCCAGGATCCGACCGGGCTGTCCACACTAAGGATTAGAGCATCCCCAATGTCTTCTGCGAAATTTACAGAAGCACTATCATCTCCAGATTTATGATTCTGCTTCTTTTTTGGTTTCGTACAGTTTGTCCGATAGTGCCCTTTATCTCCACAGTTCCAACAAATCACGTTGGGTCTGTTCGGAGATTGTCCTCGATTCTTTGATTTTGATCGGCCATGTTGATTTTGGCCCTTCAACTTGCTTCTCCCCCTTCGGTCAATGCTGAGAGCACTGCCCGATGAATCTCCCATTTCTCGTTTGCGAATGCTTTCGCTGAGAACAACATCACGGATTTCATCAAACTTCAACTTCTCAGATCCACGGGAACTGCTAATCGCAGCAACAACAGTATCCCAAGACTCGGGCAGAGATGACATCAAAATCAACGCCTTAATTTCATCTTTGAAATTAATTTTCACAGAACTCAGTTGACTCACAATCATACTGAACTCATTTATATGATCGGCAACAGATCCATTCTCAGACATCTGTAAATTGAACAATCTACGCATCAAATATACCTTGTTCATCGCCGATGGTTTTTCGTACATATTTGATAGTGCCTTCATCAGATCTGCCGTAGTCTTCTCCTTAACGATGTTGAACGCCACGTTTCTCGACAAAGTCAACCGGATCAACCCTAACGCCTGGCGATCCTTAAGCTTCCACTGCTCCTCTGTCATGGACGTCGGCTTTGCCTCAGTCAAGGGTTCGTGAAGATCTTTCTAGTAAAGATAGTCTTCGATCTGCATCTTTCAGAAACCGAAATCGGATCCATCAAACTTCTCGATTCCAATCTTCGAACTCTCCATCTTCAGTGATCGTGTTGAATTTCCAAAGCTCTGATACCAGTTGTTAGGATCGATTCACTCAAACACTCTGAACTGATAAAGAAGATGAAGAAATCTTTAAGAGAGAAAAGTTAAGGTAGAGAGAGAAAAAAAACGTGAGAGACTTATTTCGTGGTAACACCCCGTTAGGATAAACTTCCACGGCGGCGGGATTTATATATATTAATAATTAAGGGTATTTACAATACAAGGAGAATAAACAGTACAGTCTATATATAGATTCCAAATAGTATCAAACCTATAAGAGAAAGGTCTCCCAATTTGACCAGGATTATAGGTTTTCCTTTCCCAAATCTATGAGGACAATGAGTTTTCCTAAACCTATAGGGATTATGGATTTTCTAAAAATACAAGAAAATAATCCAAGTTCATCACATATTAATTAGGCTCCACACCTAACATGTTATGGCCTATGTAATAGTTTCTGAATTCATTCTTTTTCTGGTTTTTGTGCAAATAAAAGTACTTATCCGAAAAGGCGGCTGTTCTGAGGGATCCATCATATTTACAAAGCAATCCGTCGTGTTTAACAAACGTGAACTTCTGAAATTTTTTGCTTTCCATCCCCTTTCGGTACTCTGTCTATTTGCTCTCTTTTTATATGCAAGTTCACTTTCTCTCTCTCTCATTCCCCTGATATACTCTCTTTGTTGTTTGGTTTGGAATTGATATTAGGAATTTCTAGGCTGTATATATAAGATTTTCTAAAAAAATTCTTGTTTGTTGATTTATTTTTTAATAAGTTTGTGTTTGTTTTGGTTTTACTGTTTGTTGAATTGAAGGTTTTGTCCGATACTTGGCTTCGATTTAGATTTTGTTCTCGCTCTAGAGAAGAGTGTCGTCATAGAGAATTTAATTAGAAGTGGTCAAGGAACTGTTTGGAGCTTGTTATTAGAACATTTAAATGAAAGAATTATGCTTTAGCGAGAATAAGCAGGTCTTCGTCATCCTGCTTTAAGGGGCAAATACGGAAACTCATGTCTTTGATTACTAAAACTGGTATGCCATTTGTTCATATGTAGCCTTAATCAAATGAAATTCCTCCCATATATTCTGTTGTATAACGACATATGCTACTATGATTACTTCCACTTTTTATCTTCACTACTCCATCAACAAGAAGTTCAAGCACTCTCCAATCTATTTGCTCATTTTTTTGGTTTCTTTCATGATTATTCCCGAATTTTATTTTTCGTGTCTGATGTTGTCTATTAAGTTAGTATGACTTTCACCGAATATCTGCATCTGAGTTACTTTAGTAATTAGTAGGATCTTTTTCCTGATTTAATAGCAAAACACCAGCGCCTCTCCGCGGCCGTAAGCTTCGAAGTTCCTCAAATTCTTCTTCTGCTTTCTTTTAATTTTAAGAATCCTTCCTTGCGATGCTTTGGATCTTGGATATAAGATTTAACTTAGTTCGTTTAAATTTTAAGCTAATTGGCGACATGTTGTGTAACAACTCTACTTGTCGTTTTAAGAATTAACGCTCTATTCAGCGACTTAAGATCCCGAGCAATTTTGTAATACGTATTATGACTTACGTGGGCGATCGAGTTTGATTTTTGGAAGGTTCGAAATTTTGAAAGAACAATCCTTATTTTTGTAGCTTAAATGAAAAGAGTTGACCGAAGTTTGACTTTTGAGCAAACGACTCCGGAATAGAATTTTGATGATGTCAATAGCTTCGTATGGTGATTTCAGATTTAGGCGTATGTTCGGATTTGGATTTGGATTTGGGAGTTCGTAAGACAATTTGACGCATTTTGGCGAAAGTTGAAAAATAAAAGATTTTTAGAAAGTTTGATCGGGAGTTGACTTTATTGATATCGGGATTGAAATTCGATTCCGGAAATTAGAACAACTTCATTATGTCATTTAGGACTCGTGTGCAAAATTTGGGGTCATTCCGGATTGATTTGATATATTTCGGCACAAGTTATAGAATTTCAAATTTTCATAAACTCATAAGTTTGATTCGAGGTGTGATTCGTAGTTTCGGTGTTGTTTGATGTGATTTGAGGCCTTGACTAAGTTATCGTGTTTTAGGACTTGTTGGTATATTTGGTTGGGGTCTCGAGGGTCTCGGGTGTGTTTCGGTTGTGTTTCGGGTGTTATCAGATCATTTTGGCTACTTTGGGTGCTGGTTTTCTGATGTCTGGTGTTCTTCTTCGCGTTTGCAAGAAGCCTCTCGCGTTCGCGTAGAAAGATTTGGCTTCTGGGATTTTGTTCGTCGCGTTCCCGAAGAAGGAATTCTTGCTGTCGGTCACTCGACTTCGGAAGCTTATATATTGCAATCTATATAGAATTTGGAGATGATCCAAAAATGAACGTTTTAGCCCTTTGTGTCTAGTTTTCATAAAGGCAAATTGTTTGGCATTTGGAGTTGTGTACAAAAAGTTATGGTGGATAAACTACTGGCTGTCTGGGAAGAGTTTGAAAATCACGACGAAAAAATTTCTGCTACACAGGGCTGAATTTGGAAACTTATATCTCGAAATCTATAAGGAATTGGGAGATGGGTGAAACAGGAAAGTTATAGCTCTTGATGTTTAGTTTTCAAAAATATAAACCATTTGTCATTTGGAGTTTTGTACGAAAAGTTATGAATATTTTACTAGAGGCTGTCTGAGAAGAGTTTGGAAATGGCTGTTGAAGAATTTATTCAATGCGAACGCGAGGGGAGGGTTGCGAACGTGAAGAACAAACCCCTGGGAAGCAGAATAAAGTCAAAAAATAAGACGAAAATATTCCATTTTTGGACGAAGAAAGCTCGGGTGAGGCGATTTTTCGAGAGTTTTTCAAGAAAAACATTGGGGGTAAGAATTCCTAACTCGATTTTGGTTAAACTACATAAATCTATTGCTGTTTTTATCATGAAATTAGTGAATTGGGTTGAAAATGATAGAAATTTTCTATACCTTAAATTGAGGGTTTTTTGGAGGTCGATTTGTTATCGAAAATTTGATAAAATTGCTATGGAAGAACTCGTATCGGAATGAGTGTTCGAATTTCGTAAAAATTCTATCAGGTTCCAAGAGGGGGGGCCCCGCGTTGAATTTTTATAATAAAATTTTAAGTCGACGTGTTGTTGTCCGGAATTATTTTCGATGAATTTTAATAAAGTTATATAATTTATTTGGCTAGTTTTGAGCTGTCCGGATGTCATTTTTCACGCAAGAAAACTATTTTGGAATATCGGCTTAAATTCAAAAAGGTAAGTATCTTGCCTAATATTGAGTAGGGAAAATTACCCCTTAGACATTGAGTCTTATGTGAAAATTGTGTGATAGAAAGCCGTGTACGCAAGGTGACGAGTACGTACTTGGTTTATATATGCAAATTATATCGGTTAAAATTCGTAGACACCCTTATGTGTTAAATTAAAAAATTGTTGGAACTTAGTGAATCCTTGATTTTTGTCATGCCTCATTCCTTGTTTGTCGAGTTAGTATTTTATATGATAATTTGGGTGATCGCCACTTAGATTTTTATGTGAATTCCGTGTGTTTGTTGATTTGATATTCTTGGAATTAATTTCATTAACTTTCTATCTGTAAATAATTATTAAATAAGTTTAAATTGAGGCGTTAATATATTTATCAAAATTTGGATTTAAGAAGGCGTTGTCCTATGTTGAGTTACTTTTCCATCTCTGTTGTTGTTTTTGAGGTGTTATATACGTTGTGTGGAGCTTTAAGCTATTTCTTGTGAAATTTATTGATTTTGTTATATCTTTGGAATTTGTTGTGACCATTGGGCAATTTGTAATATGAATTGATTGTGTTGTGTTGTTGTTATAATGTTCCGTGTGAATTGTTGTATGGTTTGAGTTATTATTATGAGGATATAAGGGTGGCATTCCATTTTTTAATATTGTGTGGATATAAGGATAACATTTCACTGTGGTTATATGTGTTGGGATATTGTCTGAGCAGAGTGATAAGGGTGACTGTTATACGGAATGATAAGGGTGACTACTATACGGAGCGATAAGGGTGACCTATAGGAGCGATAAGGGTGGCGATAGGAGCGATAAGAGTGGCTATTGATATTGTCAGAGCAAAGGAATAAGAGAGGTTATTATAGGAGTGACAAGGGTGGCTATATGAGAGATAAGAGTGGCTATTGTCAAGGATGATATCTGATGATGTGGGGTTATTGTGTTGATAATTTTTATGTGATGATGTGGGGTTATTGCGTTGGTAATTTTCATGTGATGTTGTGATTTTTCTTGTGTTTATTCTTATATCTTGTACAACTTGTCTTGTTGTTTCGGTAAACTTGATAATAGTCTGATCTGTGTTGAAATCGTGAGCCTGTGGCTATTGCCGGGCAGATTATGTTATATGGGATCGATTGCATGCCGCAACAGGTATGATTAATGTATATAGGATTGGGTTGCACGCCGCAACATATATGAAATGGGGGCACGAAGTGGCAGGAAAAATATGATAATTTTTATTATTGGCACGTGAGTTATCCGTGCGGTTTTGATAGAAATATGGGCACGAGATGCCATGAAAACATGAAAGTGGGATGGGACCTGTGTTACAAAAATATGAAAGTGGGCTGAGATCCGTGTTTTATGATTATGAAATGAGGTGTCACAGAGTAACGGTCACGATCCGAATCCCAAACCCGGTCGTGATAGCGCCTCTCGTGAAGACAAGACCAGCCAATTAAAAATCATAACTCATTTTAAGCAGTTAATATAGTACTTACATATTTTAATAACAGCAAATTTCGAAAATATAGCTAACCATCCCAACAACAGCCCGAACCGGGGTGTCACAATGTCATGAGCAACTAATGAAATCCTACTAATAAGATTACTATTACAATATCTCTGGCACAATTGTTTGAAGAGAGTGGAAACAACAAGATAAAAGAGATACGGAGCTGCGGACGCTAACAACTACCTCGTAGTATCTGAAACACCGCTCTGACCGTCGTAGTTAATGCCTCGGAGCGGAATCGATAACGCCTGAATCTGCACACATGGTGCAGGGAGTAATGTGAGTACTTCCAACTCAATGAATAATAATCATAAATAATGACTGAAAGTAAGGAAACACGTAAAGCACAAGGCAATGCATAATGAAGCAGTAAAACATTATTTGAAAACAGTAAGTCAATGAGAAATCAAGCAAAAACTTCCCAGATCTGGTTACAAGTTGCCATCGTTACCAACTGTAACATCCCTGGGCTTAGTATCATTTAAAAATCGCACCCCTCGGGCAATAACACTTTAAAAACAGTATCATCTCCCCAGCTCTAGTTACCAGTTGCCATTGTTACCAACTGTAACATCACTGGCTATATTTCCATAATCATCTTCCCAGCTCTAGTTACCAGTTGCCATTGTTACCAACTGTAACATCACTGGCTATATTTCCATAATCATCTCCCCAGCTCTAGTTACCAGTTGCCATTGTACCAACTATAACATCACTGGGATATACTTCCATAATCATCTCCCCAGCTCTAGTTACCAGTTTCCATTGTTACTAACTGTAACATCACTGGGTACCCTGCGCTCACTGGGGGGTGTACAGACTCCGGGAGGGGCCCCTTACGGCCCAAGCGCTATATCATATCTCGTGGCGGCGTGCCACCCGATCCCATCTCATTATATCTTGTGGTAGGCATACCACCCGATCCCATTTACATCATATCTCGTGGCGGCGTGCAACCCGATCCCCTTTAAAATGTCTTTTTTTTTTAAAATCTCAAAACTGAGTAAAAGTGATGAGTTGTAAAACAGTGGAAAATAACATGATTGAGTTCAAGTAATGAATCAAAACAGTAAGGAAACAGTGATAATTATCCCCGAAGGGTTCAAATAACCGGCACGAAGCCCAAATATGGCAATCAGCCCAAATCATGATGATATCAAATAAGTTTTAATCAAATATGTAGTAAAATCATCAACCGGGACGGACCAAGTCACAATCCCCAGTAATAAACGACCCCACGCTCATCATCGAGCGTGTGCCTCACCTCAATATAGCACTACAATGTGCAATCCGGGGTTTCAAACCCTCACAACATCATTTACAATCACTACTCACCTCAAACCGGCTAAATCTCTAGCCGACGACGCCTTTGCCCTTAGAATTGGCCTCCACGTGCGTCGAATCTATCCAAAATTAGAACTAACATGTCATAATATGCTGAGGTAACAAAACCCACGCGAAAACAATCAATAATACTAAGAAATTTCGAAATTAGCAAAACCCGAGCCCCGGGCCCACTTCTCGAAATTCAGAAATTTTCACATCACGGGTTCCTTATCTCCCCACGAGTTCAATCATACTAAAATTATCGAATTCCTACATCGGTTCGACCTTCAAGTCTCAAAATCTAAGCTTAGGGTTTTTCCACAATTTCCCCAACTTAATCACAAATTACATACTAGAATAGCAATAGGTTTGGGTAATTTGACCAAGATTGAGTCAAGAACACTTACCCCGATGTTTCCCTTGGAATTCTTCCAAGAATTGCTCAACACTTGCTTCAACCCGAGCTCTATAGCTCCAACAATGTTTAAGATAGCCAAAACTCCTTCTCTTGAGAATTTGTCCAAGAAAATGTCCTTTGGATATAGTTTTAATGTAGATTTGCTGTGATTTTATGGTGTTTGGAGGTGTTTCTCTTCGTGAGTAACGGAAAAATGGATTTTGCATGGCAAATGGGCACTGATTTTTTTTTTATAAAGGGTCGAAAATCGAGACAAAACGACCCTGTCGAGGTTAAATATGCGATCGCATATCTGTCGCATAACAGATATGCGGTCCGCATATTTGACCTAGTAATCGCAAATTGCACCCTATTCTTCATCGCAAATTCAATGTGAGGCATGGTTTGCGGTCCGCATTTCAAGAATGCGATCGCATTCTATACCGCATTCTTGACGTTAAATTTTTGCCCACAACACTGTCTAGGTCTGCGGTCCCAATGTAAGATATGCGGTCTGCATGTTAGAAATGTGACCGCATTTCTGACATGAACTTGCCCAGAAATATGCCTAGTTTTGTGATCTTTTTGAGAGATATGCAGTCCGCATTTGAGAAATGCGACCGCATTCTCAACATCTAATTTTTCTGCAACTTTCTTTTCCAACGATGAAATGGTCTGTTTAACCACCCAAAACTCACCCGAGGCCGCTGGGACCTCGACCAGATATACCAACCTACCCCATAACATTATTCAAACTTGTTCCAACCTTCGGAACGCTCAAAACAATTTTTCAATACCAAATTCACGTCGGATTCAAGCCTAAGGATTTCAAAATCTTCTAAGTCGCCCTTTTAGGCTAAACCCAACCAAAGCACGTCCGAATGACCCGAAATTTGGCATGTAAGTCCTAAATAACATATCGAAGCTACAGCAATTGTCGGAATTCCATTCCGACCCACGGATCAAAATCTCGCCGGAAATCGCCAAAATTCCAACTTCACCAATTCAAGCCTAATTCTACACCGGACCTCCAAAACCAATTTCGATCACACACCTAAGTCATATATCACCTTCCGAAACTAACCAAGTCGTCGGAATTCACATCCGAGCCCTCTAACTCATAAGTCAACATCCGGTTGACTTTTACAACTTAAACCTTCTTGAAAGAGACTAAATGTCTCATTTCTTACCAAACCCACTCCGAACGCAAACTACTCAACTCGATCACGTAAAATACGAATAACGAGGCATAATAAGGTAAAAATGGGAAAAACGGAGCGGTGACTCATGAGACGACTAGCTGGGTCGTCACAGTAACTTTTATTTGAAAGAATTTATATTCGAAAGATATTTATTTGAAAGAAGTATATTCGAAAGATATTTATTTGAAAGAATTATATTCGAAAGACATTTAGTTGAAAGAAATATATTCGAAAGATATTTATTTGAAAGAAATATATTCAGAAGGTATTTATTCGAAAGAATTATATGTAAAGGATTTATATTTGAAGGACTTGTTTAATTGATTGTACTTGTGTTCCTTATTCATTTGAGTAATGGTGTTCTTGTAGCCTTGCTGTTTATATCACTGGTTGACTTTTGTTGCTATCACTAATAGTTGTTTTCAAGAACTATTGTATACTGCTATATTGCACAGGTTATTTGACTAGTGAGTGTCTTGACTGTACCTCGTCACTACTCCATCGAGGTTAGTCTTGAAACTTACTGGATACCGACTGTGATGTACTCATACTACACTTCTGCATATTTTTATGGAGAGCCAAGTATTGGAGATATCAGACTTGGGCAGAGTTAGTGTGTGTTGATCGCAAGGATTCAAGGTAGAGATGCTTGGTCGTCGCAGTCCCTTGGAGTCTTTCCATTTTATTATACTGTCAACTCTTATTCGAATAGTATTGTATATTCGATCCTTGAGATCATTGCATGTATTCAGTTAGAGTTCGTGACTCAGTATTACCAGTCTTGGGAGGTTGTTATATTTGTTTCTGCTTTTGGTTTTCACACTTGTATTAAATTATATGTTTAAAAAAAAATGGCCCTCGAAATATAATTGTAATCGGCTTACCTAGTCTTAGAAATTAAATGCCATCACGACGCCTATTGTAGAATTTTGGGTCGTGCCATGTTGTTACGCTCGGGATTTACATGTTCTGTTTTACTCTTTTCATGGTTTAATATTAATTTTCTTCTGTTTCAACTCTGTCAAACTTCAGTAAAAATGGAGCAAGATTGTTACTTTACATACTGCATTGTGTATTGTATTAAAGGTGTTTGAGAAATTCCTCAAAAGAAACTGTGAATGTTTGTGGGCCGTGCTAGGATAAAACCAGTTCGCCATTATTAATTAACACTTGTGGTTGTGTGGTAGTATTATTTTTTCTTGTTCTTGACATTAGATTCTCCATTTGATTTGTGTACTTGAACAGTAACTTGATGTGGTTTAGCTACAAAATTTGCTTTTTGACATTTACTATTTTAAAGATGTATTTGTTCATTTTTGTTTTTACTTAACCTGAAATGTGCCAAAATTTTCAGCCGTAGAGATCACCAAAAAATTTACAAAATTAACCAACATCTTTTTCTCCTCGGTGAATATTTTTTCGTGCAAGATGTGAAACGTGTGGCCCGAAAATTCTTGCTTGACGAGTTGACGTGCATTTCTATACTATACCAGAGAGCAAGTGGAAGAGTTCTCTGTCTTTCTCGCTGAATTTATTGCGATTTCTTCATTCCAAGTTGGTTTACCCTTCCAGATTGCACCTCGCTAAGCTCCTACACGTTATTCCTTCCTACTTCATTTCGTTTTGCTTATTGGTGTTCTTCTGTGTGCAATTTGTGATACCCCAACAATTACCACTCAAGCGAATTGAATCACATTTACTCAAAGGAAAATTCACAAAAGAGTTGCCCAAAAGTATCTTTTAGGTAATGCTACAGGTCGCCCTGTGATAATAACGTATGCAACTGAGATCAACTGTCTTGTAGACTAGCAGTCAAAACTATTTTTGATAAGAAAAAACTGCATAGCGCTAAAGGCTACCACATATTCTTCTTTCCCCAATGATTAATGCTTCAAAGAGTTTAATGTCCGGTTTTTTTTTTTTTTTTTTTTTTTTGGCGCCTTGGATATTGACTGATTTTGATGAGATGTAAGGATAGATCTTAAGCTTGAATTAAGGACCTTGACTGTGAAAGCTCATATAAAAATATGAAACTATATAGAAGAACTCTATAGTTGAATTCTAAGTTTTGGTGACTTTAACTTCTCAACTGATGATGACTCCTAAAATTATGTGTTTCATTTTTATTTTTTTAATCACATTGAGTTTTTCTAGCTTGTAATAAATTTTTAGAATTCCTGATATGGTCCTTTTCTTGTATTTCCCTTGAAAGAGCTTTATAATGGTTAAGGGTGCTTGCCCTGACGTTCGTTTTCCTTATCATATATATTGAATGGATTATCCAATGAAAAGATCAGAATAACAGAAATTTGTTTATGCTCTTTTTGGTTATTTGCCTGTACTCTGGCAGGGTGAAAAATTGCTTACCTTCTCAAAGAATCTGTTGTTTTGGTCTTTGAAGGGATATATGAATTCCATGTCAACTGAAGTTGGTCACATTTACTTTTCTGGTAATGCCATTAGGCAAAAAGGAAAACTTAAAAAAGTGGATAGAGAGAGAAATTACGACCATGATTATACTTGTTGAGAAGTCGTAACTAAAAAATGTTAGGTTGCATTCTCTGAGGCTATCAGGTTTGAGCTATTTTATAATTAACTCCGTGAATATTTTGGGTAATGTATGTGTAAAGAATAAAACAGATATTTATGCTAATAGTGGAGTATAAAAACACAGATAGATTACTACTTACTGAAAGGATCGAACTATTATTATTGTTTGCTCTAAAATTCGAGCAACAATTGAATTTGTTCGCGGCGTTAAAGATACGTGAAACAATTCAATACAATGAAAAATACAATGGCAAATGATTGACTTAAGTAAATAAAAAATGATCAAACCGTTGGAGTTGAATAGATTGTCGGTAATGGGATGGAACACAATAAGAAGTAAACAATTTTGGTAAGAGATAGGAATAGTAAACAATATTTCAATCATGTATGTTGTGTCTTACAATGAAGATAAAATGCCCCTCTTATAGATAAGGGAAGAGCCCTACGTATGGTAAAAGCCTGATTACAAGATAAAAATCCCTCTAATAATGGGATGGAATATTCCTAAAATAATGGCCTAACGTTTATGACGGTTGAGGCCGTGACTCCTGCCGAGATATCAGGAACCCACGAGATATCCGATTTTCCCATTATACGGAACTGATCCTTTTGTCATGAGATGTACCTTCCATGACCGGCGTCGACTGCCTTATCTCGGTCGCCTCACTTCCGAACCCAGTAGTGCCCGACTTCGGGCGTTCCTTCCTGAAACGCTGGTCCCAGTTTTGAAGTAGTTCGGTCTTGAATTGAGCATGACCCTGACCTTCCTTGTGCGCTCGATTATACCCGACCCAATACAGATAGTCCCCTCATCTTTTGGAGAGTAAGAACAAAAAAATGATATGAATCGTCGTTCTTTGAGCCTTCGGTCAAATAATCAACACATTCTCTGAACGCGACACGAAGTTAAAAGCATCAAATCACTCAATCCTAGAAGACCTTTCGTTGGTGCGTGACGGCAGCGCCGTGACGTACGTGACAGTCGACAAAGGAAATCATTGCCTGTCTTGTCTGACTGCCAAACCCTGCAACTTCTGTGCATAGCATTTAATGCTCCCTTGCATCGTGCTCTGAACCGCCGCTTTTTGGGAAAGTATAAATACTTCCCTTCCCCTTTGTATTCCAATCTTTACGCGGCTTAACAACCTGCTTCCTATAGTTTTCTGTATTTTCTCATCACAAAATTTCTTTTGTTCCTTACACTTTCTTTGCTTTTCACTTCTGCTACTTCAATCACCATGGCTAAAACTTTCAAATCCGTTCCTCAGAAACAACATTCTTCACCTGCTCAATCCGTTAAGGAGGTTGAGCCCGTTCACGCTGAAGAACCCTCTGCGGAGCCTCCTTTGAAGGCCTTATACCAGTTGGGTATTTCATAGGCTCCGACTTCAAAGTCGAGAAGCCTTCTCCAGTGCCCGGCCGATGTGAGCCGGTCTTGATGTATATCAGCTCGATCACCCAAAGACATCTTGATAGGGTAAAGGTAGAGTGCAGATGGACCGACAAAGACGTGGTAGTCCCTTCCTCGAATGAATCTATTACCACTCATGTGGAGGGCTATCTGAGCGTCTATACTTACCCATTTACATTGGGAACCCTAGACCCTATAATCGTCGAATTTTGTAGAAGATATAACATTACCCTGGGCCAGGTCCATCCTTTCGTGTGGCGTATAATCTATCTCTTCCGCTTCTTCGTGAGTAAGGTCGAAGGGGGGCACCCTTTAACTATCGACCATTTGCTCCGATTATACAGTCCCCGGATGTTCCGAGGGGGACTGATAAAACTTGCTCGCCGGGCCAGCAAGGCTCCGTTCTCGAGCATCGACGAAGATAGGGACCGGGGCTGGATGAGCCAGTTTGTCCGAATAAGGACCTCTGATCTGATCCCCGCTGAAGACATGCCGTTCCCCGAGAAGTGGAACTTGAAACGTAAGCGCCTCTTTACTTAAAATCACTTATTGATTTCCTTCTAATGCTTAACCGGTATGTCTTGTGAGGTGCATCCGTTTCCCAGTCGCCGGCCGCGATTCAACACTTAGAGGAGTGGGTTCGGAGAGTTGTGGCTCAAAGGTCCTACTCGAAACGGGCCTGGAGGGAGATATCGAAAGGCCTTTGGGAGGCCAAGAATCATGGTGAGCTTCAATAATGTTTGTTTATATTATTTGGGGTAACCGGTGCCATTACTTGACCTTCGAAAACTCGTTTTGCAGGTCTCTCGAAAGATGCCGAGTTGAGATCGACCCCCACCGGTGGGGAAGTTCCTCGCCCCCCTACCCGTATCGGGGAAAGAGGGGGGAAAGAAGAGAAAAGAGGCTCCCGGTCTTGCTGAGCCCGAAAAGAAGAAAGGCAGGAAAAAGATGAGGGCTCGCAAGGTTACAGTCACCGACCCGACCATTTAAGTGAGCGACGATTCCGAAGGGGAGAAGAGCCCCGATACTTTAAACAACAAACCCCCTCAGGCAGTCCCCGAGTCGAGGGTGGATGAGGCTTGCATCCCCCGAGAAGAGGATCCCGAATCAGAAGCGAGGACCGGGAGTCGGGCCGACACGGGAGCAACAACACAAGGGGTCTCGGATATCCCGGAGATGGTGCATTCGCCTTCTTTTTCAGAGGCAACTCTGAATGAAGCCCAAGCTGCAAGAATGCGCACACCAAATAAAGGGCCGATTGCAGTTGGGGCCTTTGATGAATTCTTCGATGGGGTGCCGTCGACTGATACCTTCGGGCCCAGAAGGAGTCCCCCGGCCGAGACGAGCGGGGTGCCTGTCGGCACTAAATTGACCGACAAATTTCCTGCTCCGAGCTCGAACCCCGATCGGAAGAGAGTGATAACGTTCACCGTCCCCGAGGATGCCCGAGTATTGGGTGCGCTGGTAGGCATGGCAAGCTATCTCCACTGCTTGATGACAGATGAGGACCAAGTCGCGATGAATGCAGTAGACTGGGCATGCTTGTTCAATGAAGCTCAGCAGGCATCGAACAGGGTATGCTTCCTTACTCGTTTTTTCTTATGCCCAATATCTTAACTCTAAGTTTGCACTGACTGTTCTAACTTACATACCTTACAGTCTTTGGTGCTTCAGCATGAAGCGTTCCTTCGAATCAAAGAAGGAATGACACAAGAACGGGCTCAACGTCAGCGGCTCGAAAGCGAGATGTCGAGCCTCCGAGCTGAGCTAGATTTCTTAAGGAGGGAGCACAGCAAAGAGGTCGACCAGCTGGGGCAAATGATCAATCGGTTAGACCGGCTCCGATTTGAACTGCATGAAGCTAAGGCTGAAGCAAGCAGGTGGAAAGCCACGGTCGAGACTCTGACTTCGGAGAAAGAGGCTCTCCAAACTCGCTTAGAAGAACAGGCCTCGGAGGCGCGGGAGAGGATCAGAGCTTTGGTAAAAAACAACGAATCTCAACAGCACCAAGTTGAGTCGCTTACCCAAGATCGGGTGGTTCTGGTCAACCAGCTGCAAGAAGCAAAGTCGGAGGTTGCTACTACCAAGGCCGATGCTGAAGACTTGATAGCTCAATATAGAGCTGATGCCGAGGTCGCCCAGGAGCAATCGAAGATGCTAGTCGAATATACTAAATGCCAGACTCGCCTCTCCGTTTTTGAGGAGCTCCAAGCCCGGGGTTTCGATCTATCCTCCGAAATTGCTGAAGCAACAAGGATCGAAGCCGAAATGAGGAAGCAAGCTTTCCCTGAAGAGGATGAAGATGGCTCGGATTGATGTTATTTTGATTCTGTTTTGATGTCGTTTTGATATTTTGTAGCCCGAATATGTATAAGAATCATATATATAAACACCTTTTACTCTATCTTGGCTTTGTTCTGCGTTTTCCATGTTTCATCATTTCCTGCCTTAGCTAGGATCGACTGACTAGAATCCGTTCTTTGAGATAACCTCGACCAGTTGTTAAACTGAATTGGTTAACATTCATTCGGCCTTAGACCTATTGCAAATTCGGAATGGATTAAATGAGCTTTGCCCACTCCCCCTCGACCATTAAGCTATGATTTTTGGTCCATGAATGAATCGGAACCATGCCTTAGCAAAATTTAGATCCCTTTCAATTTAATTCGGCCTTGGCCTTAATGAGGAGAATTGAGGTCTCGCTTTGGCAGACTTCGATCTTCTCTGAATCTTAGTTTAGTTTGGCCTTAGCCTTTCATAAATTGGGGTTGCCTGAATCGGTCTCACTTCCCTTTTAAGTTTTATTAGCTCAACATGGCCTTGGCCTATTTAATTGATTTCAGGGTTTGCCTTTTTAGGTCTTATTCCCCTTCGAATCTGATATGCATATTTCGACGACGTCAATTATTGATAATGCGAAAATAACCGAAGAAGCCCTTGGGCTTAGAAACACAATGTTGGTGTCAAAAAACTTTGTTAATATTA
>MCJB01023985.1:2151-126032 GCA_002018475.1 Nicotiana obtusifolia
CTAATTCTCTACAAGCCTTAACCGGTTGAGAATAAGATCTATGGCATCGTATTCTAGAAATGTATATGCAGGAATAGGTGAAGGACAGTCCACATCGAGACCTCCTCTCTTTGATGGGACAAACTACACCTACTGGAAGGAACGTATGAGAATATACGTCCGAGCCACAGATTTTAAATTGTGGCAAATTATTGAAAATGGTGAAGAAATTATCACCAAAAATGTCGGCGAGCAAATGGTTCCCAAACCAGAAAGGGAATACACTGATGTAGACATAAGAAAAGTTGAAGCTTATGCACGGGCTGTCAATATGCTATATTGTGCAGTAAATCCGGATGACTACCGGAAAATTTCAAGATGCAAAACCGCCAAGGAAATGTGGGACAAACTCGAAATCACCTATGAAGGTACGTCCCAAGTTCGAAAAGCTAAAATTGACCTTCTAACCCATGAATATGAATTGTTTAGGATGAAGGATGATGAGAACATTGAGAAAACCTTTGAACGGTTTTCAAACATCATAAATGATCTTGATGCTCTTGGAAAAAAAATTTCCGAAGAAGAGCTTGTGAGGAAAATACTCCGAAGCCTCAAACCGGAGTGGCAATCAAAGGTGGATGCAATCCAAGAAGCTACCGCCTCCACAAAAGTCACCTATGACGGGCTAAGAGGTAATCTTATTACATATGAAACTACTCACCTTAACAAGCCTATTGTTTTTGATGATGATAAGAAAAAGAAGAGCTTGGCTCTTAAGTCATCAACCTCAAGAAAGGAAACCAAGGAGTCCAACGACTCTAGCAGTGATGACGAAGAACACAACTTGATAATCAAAAAGTTCCGAAAGTTCATGAGAAGGGAACAAGAAAAGGAGACCAAGAAACAAGCACCGCCAAAGTGCTACGGTTGCGGGGAAGATGGGCATATAAAACCATATTGTCCAAAAGCCAAAACCGAGAAGAAAAAGCCCCACAAGAAACAAAGGGCTTTCATGTCTTGGGAAGAAGATGACTCCAGAAACGAGTCGAGCGATGAAGAAGAAATCGCAAACCTTTGTCTCATAGCCATTGAGGACACTCCTCAAGAAGACGAAGAGGTTAGTACTAATCTTTCCAATGACTCTTATACTTTTGTAGAATTACAAAAAGCCTTTGAAGAACTTTATAATGAATTTATCGGTATTAAAAATAAAAACAACTCTTTGAAAAAGGATCTCTTAGACTCCAAAAAGGACTTAGAAAAATTGTCTAAGGAAAATGAGAATCTAAAAGAAGAAAACAAATTTTTTGGAAAAAAGAGTGCCGATAAACCTGTAAGTTCTAGTAGCTCTTGTAATTCTTGTAAATCCCTTAAGATTCATGTTGATAAATTAGAGGCAACTATTGAAAAGTTAAATAAACCTCAAAAGAATTTGAATCTTGTTTTTGATAATTTTTCTGTTGCTAAAGAAGAACTAGGCCATATAAATAAAGGAAAAAACAAAGTTGGAGACCAACCTAGCAAGGATAAATCTAGGTTCACTAACACTAGACCACCTAGAAAGAAAACTGCTAGGCCTAATAATCATATCTCTAGAAAACCTAGAAAGAACTACAGTAGGAAAAATGAAGTAGTTCAAACTAGGCAAAATATTCATAAACCTAGTGCTTATTATTCTCCTAAGTTTATGTGGAATCCAAATGTTGTATGTCACTACTGTGATAGAGTAGGTCATATTGCACCTGTGTGCTATACTAGGCATAGACACGTTACTCTAAGTGATACACACAATTTTGCCACTAACCCGAAAGGACCCAAAAAGGTTTGGGTAAATCCTGTCATTAAATGAATTGCAGGTGTGCTTGAAGGCATCAAGTGTACTTCGTACCTTGATAGCGGATGCTCCAAGCACGTGACTGATGATGCATCCAAATTTTGGGTACAAAACCAACAAAGGAAGGACATGTCATCTTGAGTGACAACAAAGGAAAAACTATCGGCATTGGTTCGGTTAGTAAAAATCCTTCTTCCTCTATTAATGACATTTTATTGGTAAAAGGTCTCAAACACAACCTCTTGAGAATAAGTCAATTATGTGACAAGGGAAATCGTGTGACCTTCAACTCTAAGTATTGCTCGGTAAAACGCCTTAGTAACAATGAGGTAATTCTACAAGGAGATAGAATTTATTTGGTTGTAAAATTTCTTCATAATAATGGAAAAAGCATTTTAGGAGAATTTGATACAAATTCAATAAATGCATTTTTTTTATATATTATTCATTGCATAGTAATGCATATAGAATCCTTAAATAAACGTTTTTTTTTAATCACAACATTTGGTCTTTGCCGAAAATAACTCTCGCTTGCCGAGAAAGGATATTTTGTTTTTGAGCTTGTAGATTCATTAGAATCCATCTTGATGATAAAAATCCAAACCATACCAAGAAGGATGATGGTGAGAGGCATCAAGTGGAGCAAAACGAAGAGCAAGAAAAGCTTCCTAAGGAGTGGAAACCGTCTAGCGATCATCCACTTACAAGTGAAGCAAATGAAAGAGGAAACTTTCATTTTATTGCAAGGAGTTGCTCAAGCGCTTTGAAATAATTGAAGCCAAAGCAATGCAAAATCCTATGGGCACTTCGGGAACACTTGACAAAGACGAAAAAGGTAAGGAGGTAGAAGTAAAGAAATATCGAGGTATGATCGGATCCTTACTCTACATTACCGCAAGTCGTCCTGTCATTACGTTTAGTGTTTTCTTGTGTGCACGGTATCAATCTTGTCCAAAAAAATCGCATTTGACTGCGGTTAAACGGATAATGAAATACCTCATCGGCACAATGAACGTGGGACTTTGGCATCCCAAGGGTTCATCCTGCCAACTTATTGGCTATTCCGACTCCGACTTTGCAGGCTGCAAATTGGATAGGAAAAGCACCAGTGGCACTTGCCACATGCTTGGAAGTTCATTGGTTTCTTGGTTTAGCAAGAAACAAGTCAGTGTTGCTTTATCCACCACTGAAGCGGAATATGTAGCCGCTGGAAGTTGTTGCGCTCAAATCCTTTGGATGAAACAACAACTTGTGGATTACGGCCTAAGTCTTGATCACATTCCAATTAGATGTGACAACACTAGTTCCATTTGTCTCACGAAGAATCCCGTTCTTCATTCGAGAACAAAGCACATTGAAATTAGGCATCATTTTATTAGAGATCATGTTCTCAAAGGGGATGTCGAAATTGAGTTCGTAGAAACTCGTAATCAATTAGCAGACATCACTAAACTCTTAGAGAAGAGTCATTCTTTAGGATTCGAAGCGAGCTTGGAATTCTTGACTCAACATTGATCTAATTATGTGCATAATTATTTATGTCTTGAACATTACTAATTTGAGAGTCGGAGACGTTTACTTTGTTTGCAGGTTCTCCTCCTCATTTGGATGATTTAGTAAGTAAGGGGGAACTTATTTTGCACAAGTATTCGTCTATAATGTGAAAAATATTCACTTCAATGCTCAAACATCGATGTTTATATCGATGTCCAAACACTACTGGAATTACAAGAAAAATTCCAGAGAGCTCAGGACATCGATGTCTGAATATACACAGACATCGATGTCTGAACGTCACTGGAAATCGAACAAAATTCCAGAGAGCTCAAGACATTGATGTCTGAAAATACATAGACATCGATGTCTGAATGTTACTGGATTTACCAAAATGCCACTCAACGATCAAAATTCTTTTCCTCTCTATAAATAGGTGTTCATTTGCCTTTTCACCTAATCACAAATCATTCTTACAACTCCCTACACTCTTTAACAATCAAGACTCTTCTCCTTGAGTTCCAAAAGAGTGCAAGACTTTCATATTTGAATCAAAATCAAATTCCCCTTACTCACTTCATATTTTCTTCATGAAAGAACTTTGATGCGGCTCTTAGAGCAATTCCTTAGGCACACCACTTTTAGCGCCAAACCAATGAACTTTAATCCGTTCATTAGTCAATCAAATGGAGCGCAGCAAGCCAAGGAAAGCTCAAGTGAAGAAGAAACCTCTTTCGAGGAAGAAGAGAGTAGAAGCGAGAAAGACGAAGAAATTGGGGATAACACCCTTGAGCTTTTTAGCTCTGTTTCTCCCTCTTATCTTTTAATTATGCTTCTTTATTATGTTCCTCTGATATTTGATGCATTATAATCTTATAATTCCTTATGAAAATAATTTTCTCTGTTTGTTTATAATATCTTTTTGCTAATGCCAAAAGGGGGAAGATATTAGATATGAGAAGATTATATAGGAAATATAATGATATGCATACATTAAGGGGGAAGCATAAATTGAGGGGGAATATTAATTATTGAATATCTGATATTGTCTTTAATTTATAATATTGTTAAAAGGGGGAAGATGGGGGAAGATATGTCTATTTGTTAAAAAGGGAAATTATCTCTACAAGTATTAATTTTTATTAAACTTGTTTTTAACAATTGGTATCTCTCTACAAGTATTAATCTTGTTCCTTTAACAATTAGTATATTATATAACAAATGATATCAATATCAAAATCTTTTTGCTAAAAGAATGCATATCCCGGTCTTTGTTTGTCATTATCAAAAAGGGGAAAATTGTTGGAAAACGCATTCTTGTTTATGAAACCTTAACTAATGACTTTGTGTCTTGTTGTAGGTTTTGATAATCGACAAACCATCTTTGACAAACCGCTAAGATTGCTATGGACTTCGTTGTGATTACGAGTCAAGCTTTCAAGACATTGGAGATTGCTATGGACTTCGTTGGGACTACGAGTCAAGCTTTCAAGATGTTAGAAATTGCTATGGACCTTGTTGGAATTACAAGTCAAGCTTTCAAGGCATTGGGTACAAGTCGATGAATGGTAAAAGTCGATGAAGCAAAAGATTGAAGACTAAAGATATTGTCTTTTAGTCTTGATTTTGTTTTTGAGTCTTGATGTTCATTTTTGATCTTCTTTAGTTTTTAAGAACTTGGCTCAAGTCTAAAAACTCTTTCAAAAAAAATCATTAAGACATTTTTCAAAACAATTAGTTTTACAAAACAATAAAATTTGTTGAATAAAATTCGAGCTGGAAAATTTCCAGAACTGATTAGACATTGATGTCTACTATAAGGAAGACATCGATGTCTGGCCAAAATACATAGACATCGATGTCTAAAATAAGGCAGACATCGATGTCTAGGCAAAATTCTGCCTTAGTATCCGTTGGAGCCTTAACGGCTAGTTTTTGTTAGACATCGATGTTTTGACAAACGGGCAGAAATTTTTAATGCCCAAAAACCTTGTTTAAGCTTATGGAAGCTTGGCAAAACACCCTAACGGAAATATGAGGTTTTGGGGCTATAAATACAGCCTCATAAACCTCATTTGAATACAACACATTATCCAATTTGATAAGATTAATTGCTTCAAGTCTTCATACTCTTTTTGAGCTAAATTTTGAGCCATTTCTTGAAGTTATAAGTTGTGTTCTTGAGCTTAAATTTTCTTCACTTTATCTACTCTTGAGTGAGTTGTAATTCGAGTGAAATTTGTGTTGTCATACACTTGAGGGAAGTTGTCCCTTGTTGTTAGGAAGAGTGTCTTCCTTGTTTCACGAAGCTTGTGGGATTCAAGTGTTCGTGGTTGTTTTGCAAAGCTTGTGTGATCAAGTCTTTGTGTTGTAACGGTTTGTTGAGCACCCGTAAGCTTGACAAGTGATAGTGAAATACTCAAGTGTGATCTTGAGGAGTGGACTAGCTACATGTTGTAGTGAACCACTATACATCTTGGTGTACGCTTTCTATTTAAATTTCCGCAACTTATATTCTTGCTATCTTATTTTCGTACTTACACTTTCAATTGTATATCTTGATTGCGAAAATTTGACAAAGTTCCTTATAACGCTATTCACCCCCCCTTCTAGCGTTGTGCATTTATTCTAACATTACCTAGCGGGTGAAATTAGGTACCATCACAGCTACTTGGATTTTGGGTTGTGACACAAAAACTTAAGTATGTTTAGTATGAAGTTTTAGCAAATGAACTAAAAAACTTTAGCATACTATAGACTACATGATAAAACTTCAGCATGTGTTGGTATGAGTTTTATTAAATGAACTAAATAATTTCAGCATACATTAGCATGAAGTTTTAGCTTCAACGTGAAAAAACTTCATGATACATTAGCATGAAGTTTTAGCTTGTATTTGATTAAAACATCAGACTTCAACGTGAAACAACTTTTTTTTATATCTTTCATGCATTAAATGTTTTAACGACCTGGCCGGTCATTTTGAGAGTATTTGCGTCGTTCCCCTATTTACTGTTTCCTCTGTTTCATTTTATGCTTATGGGACTTGCTGGGAGGATTTGTCTTTGGTTTTGGAGTACACATAGTCCCTAAAATGGAAGCTTAAGTTCTAGGAATTTGACCGTAGTTGGAATTGTGTGAATACGGCTCCGGAATGGATCGATGATTACTATAGCTCTGTAGGGTGATTTTTCTCTTAGGAGCGTGTTCAGATGTCGAATTGGAGGTCCGTAGGTCATTTTATCGTCAATTGGCGAAAGTTGGAAAATTTGATGAATTTTGCGAAGTTTGGCCGGGAATGGACTTTTTTATATCAGGGTCGGATTCCGATTCCGGATGTTGGAGTAGGTCCATAATGTCAAATATGACTTGTGTGCAAAATTTTAGGTCAATCGAACGTGTTTTGATAGGTTTCGGCATCGTATGTAGAAGTTTGAAGTTTTAAAGTTCATTAAGCTTGAATTGGGGTGCAATTCATGTTCTTAGCATTATTTGATGTGATTTGGAGGCTCGACTAAGTTCGTATGATGTTTTAGGACTTGTTGGCATGTTTGGTTGAGGTCCCGGGGGCATCAGATTGATTTCGAGTGGTTAACGGATCAAATTGGAGTTGTGTTAGATTGCTGAAGCCTGGCAGTGTCTGGTACAATCACACCTGCGCGCCTTGCGCTGCAGGTGCGGCACCGTAGAAGCGGCCCTTGAACCGCAGAAGCGTGAGTGAGCCAGGCCAGCTGGGATCGCAGGTGCGAAGGAGAGCCGCATCTGCGCATCCGCAGATGCGGATTTGTGACCACAGAAGCGGAAAGCGGCGGCCTGGGGCAGGGTCGCAGAAGCGGAAGGTCCTCCGCAAAAGCGGGCTCGCAAGTGCGAGCCCTGGTGCGCAGAAGCAAAATTTTGGCTTTAAGTGGAACCCGCACCTGTAGTGGAATTTCCGTACGTGCAGCGTCGCAGGTGCGACTGGAAGCCCACAGAAGCAAAATCGCTTGGCAGAAAAGGCTAAGTTCGAGGGTTTGATTTCATTATCCATTTTTGGACCTGGAGAGCTCGGATAAAGGCAAAATTTCGAGGGTTTCTCAGAGGAAACATTTGTGTAAGGAGTTTACACTTGTTTTTGATTAATATCCACTAACTCATCGGTAATTTCATCATTTAATTAAGGTTTTTGGTTGAGAAATTTGGGGAAAAGTTGGAAAGTTCTTAAACCGAATTTTGGGATTTTGATTGAGATTTTGGTATCGGATTTTGGCAGTACGAGGAGGTACCTCGGGAGTTCCCCCTGTTGTTTACCCCTATTTGCTGTGTAGTTTCCTCTTCTGTATTTCTCATTGTTAAATTCTCAGTCTTTCATTATATTACTATATCTTTTGCCTTAATTATTATATTCCAATGAGGCCCTGACCTGATCTCGTCACTACTCTATCGAGGTTAGGCTTGACACATACTGGGTACTGTTGTGGTGTACTCATACTACTCTTCTGCACATATTTGTGTGCAGACCCAGGTACCTCCTACCAACCCCTCAATTAGTAGAGAGTCTTGCTGCTGCTACGGAGACTTCAAGGTATATCTGCCAACGTCAGCAGACCTCGAAGTCCCCCTCTATCCTTTTATGTTATTCTGCTTTATTTTTCCTAGATACTAATGTATAGAGACAGTTAAAACAATTCCTTAGAGCTTGTGACTTGTGACTACCGGGTCTTTGGGAGATGTTATGCTCAGAGTTGTTGGTTTTACTTGTATATGCCGAGCGGCAGTTTTCCAGCTTTATACAAACACACACACATCTTAAGAAGAGAGATTTGGGTCGTGACAAATTTTAAGTTTTGAAAATTTTTTGAAGATCTATAAGTGAAAATGTCACGACCCAATTCTCCTATAGGTCATGATAGCGCCCAGCTCCGCCGCTAGGTAAGCCACCAGTGAACTAATCACGTGATTTATTGTTTTAATAAGTTTTCAAGTAATTAGATTTCCATTAATTAAATGGTTACGGAACAACAAATTTAAATAAATGCGACGAAAGCAACTAAGTGCAATCATAACAATAGTGATAATCCCAAAACCATAAAGTCTACAAGTGTGTGTGCCAAGACCTGGTGTTACAAGTGTATGAGCTAGTAGTAGAATATACAAAACACTAAACTAATGTCATAAATGAAGTAGATATAAAGCAAAATACAAAAGAAAGACTTCGAGTGCTGCAGAACGGCTCGGAAGGCAGCTCACTGCTCAGTCTCGGAGTATCAAGGGTGTGCGCCAGGGTGACTACCAGATGCACCTGCCTCATAATCTGCATGATTAGTGTAGAAGTGTAGCGTGAGTATATAAATAACATGTACCCAGTAAGTATCAAGTCTAACCTCGAAAATGTAGCGACGAGGGGTCGACTTCGACACTTACTATTGGCTAACAATAAAATGCAGGAATCATAAATAAGCAGGGATTATGTAAAACAATTGATACAACTCAATAACAAGCAGAGAATAATAATTCTTTCACTATCAAAAAATTCTGAGTCAATTCCTATCATTTAAATAATTAGAACCGCTCAAGCTATAAATTAATATCAAGTAAAATTAGGCTCCGAGTATTATCACGCACAATTTATGCCGAGGTCGTATGGCCTGATCCAGAAATATATTGTGCACTACCGAGGGTCGAACAGCACGAAGTATAGATGCATCTATTAACCTGTCGAGGCGAACGGCCCGCTCTCATGAGAATAGAGGAAATTTACCTCGCTCGCGGAAATACTTGCGACGCGAGTGGACACAGATTTCTCAAAGTTATTATAAAATTCTTCCATCCTTCCCCACGCATAAGAAATTTAAACGGGAGACTTTAAATCTTAAAATCCTTAATCTCAGCTCTGGTTAAGACATTTAATATGCATGACCAACAAAATAGAGCAAACGAAGCATGGTGTAAGCCTAAGGCTACCCGGACATCACATGGAATATAGGTACGCACGGACTCTCTTCACCTAGTGCGTACGTAGCTCCCCACACATATAATTCACAACAATAATACACCTAAAGGGATGAGTTCCCTCTTGCAAGGTTAGGCAAGAGACTTACCTCGTCTCAAAGCTCGCTTTCCGGTCTTAAATTTGCTCTAAAGCCTCAACTCGGTGCCGAAGAATCCAAAACTAGTGAAATATTGTATAAATCAATATATGTTCCTAAGTTCATACTTTAATTATTACAATAATTATCCAACCCAAATTGCAAGATTCTTAAAGATTCGCCCCCGGACCCACGTGCCCGTATTCTAGAATTTTTTGAAGAAAGTTGTTACCCATAACCTCATGAACTCAAATATACAATTTTCACTCCATTCCTTAACCATTTTCGTGGTTAAATCTCATTTTTATCAAAACCTAGATTTTTCATCAAAACCCATGATTTTCACAATTTTACATGTTAAAATCTATTCTTATTCTATGTATTTAACTTACATTAGATAATATTTACTTACCTCCAAGTTATAGGTGAAAACCCCTCTCCAAGAGCTCCAAAATGTCCAAGAGGAGAAAGAAATGAGTCAAAATCGTCTAAATCCCGCATAAATGGACCATTCTGCCTACAGGACTTCCGCATCTGCGGTCCCTAGGCCACATCTACGCCTTTGCATCTTCGGAAGGTTCATCGTAGATGTGGTCCTCCCTTGGCTGGCCTAAGTCCGCATCTGCAAAATGCGAGTCGCTTTTGTGAGACTGCTCCTGCGGCAGATGAGCTGCACCTGCGCAAGTCTCGCTTCTGCAGTCCCTTGACCGCTTCTGTGGTTCGCGCATCTGCGGTCGCCTTGTTCGCATCTGTGGTTTCTGGTTGCAATGCTAGGCTGCTTCTGTGGCTGTTGGCTCGCTTCTGCGAGCTCGCTCCTGCGATTGTTCCCTCCGCAGGTGCGGTTACACCAGAAGTTAGGTGCTTCAACTGTTCACCCATGGCTAAGCGACCTCCGCAGGTTGTCCGTACGGCATCCGGGGCCCCCGAGGCCCCCTCCAAACATGCCAACTAGTTAGAAATTATAAAACGAACTCGCTTGAACCCTCGGAATACGGAAAACAACATCAAAACTAAGAATCACACCCCAAACCAATTTGAATCAACTTATGAGCTTCAAGTTCTTTCAACTTACTCCGAACGCGCCGAAACATACTTAAACTACTCGAAATGACACCAAATTATGCGTGCAACTCTTAAATCACCATACGAAATTATTCCCAGGCTCGGAATTCCAAACGAACCTTGATAACACAAAAACCTACTCCAAACCAAATTTAAAGAACTTTAAAACCTTCGATGTGCCAACTTCCAATACTAAGCGCTGAAATGCTCCCGGATCATCCAAAACCCGATCCGAACATACACCCAAGTCCAAAATCATCGTACGAACCTATTAGAACCGTCAAATTCCGGTTCCGAGGTCGTTTTCTCAAAATGTTGACTCAAGTCAATCATAGTCCTTTTTACCAACCTTAAGGAACCAAGTGTTCCGATTCAACCTGAACCCTTCCAAATCCCGAATTAACCATTCCGCAAGTCATAAAATAGTAAAAGCACATACAGAGAGTCTTATTTAGGGGAAACGGGGATCTAGAAGGCAAAACGACCAGTCAGGTCGTTACATTCTCCACCTCTTAAATAAACGTTCATCCTCGAACGTGTTTAGAATCGTACCTAGAGTACTGAATAAGTGTGGATATTTTCTCCGCATGTCCTCCTCGGCCTCCCAAGTCACCACCTCGACTGGTTGGCCACTCCACTGAACTCTTACTGCAGAAATCTTCTTCGACCTCAACTGGCGAACCTGCCTATCAACAATAGCCAATGGCTCTTTTTTCATAACCCAGGCTCTCATCTAACTGAACCATGCTGAAGTCCAACACATGTGACCTGTCGGCATGATACTTCTGGAGCAAATACATGCGGAAAAATAGATGAACTCCCGATAGACTGGGAGGCAAAGTAAGATCGTAAGAAACCTCCCCAACTCGTCTCAACACCTCGAACGGACCTATAAACCTTGGGCTCAACTTGCCCTTCTTCTCGAACCTTATGATTCCCTTCATCGGCGAGATGTTCAAGAGAACCTTCTTGCCCACCATAAACGATAAATCACGCGCCTTCTGATCCACGTAACTCTACTGTTTAGACTGTGCTCTGTGAAGCCGCTCCTGAATCAACTTTACCTTTTCCAAGGCATCCTTTACCAAATCAGTACTATATAACTTAGACTCGCCGGGCTCAAACCATCTAATCGGTGAACGATATCACCGACCATATAAAACCTCAAATGGAGTCATCTCAATGCTGGACTGATAACTGTTATTGTAAGAAAACTCGGCCAAAGGCAAGAATCGATCTTGCTGCCCTCCCGAAGTCAATCACACATGCTCTGAGCATATCTTTCAAGATCTGAAATGTCCTCTCCGACTGTCCGTCGGTCTGCGGATGGAAGGTTGTGCTGGGCTCTACCCGGATCCCTAAATTACTCTGTACTGCCCTCAAAAAATATGAAGTGAACCGAGGGCCTCTATCTGATATAATAGAGATAGGCACACCATGTAATCGAAGTATCTCCTTAATATAAATCTGGGCCAACCTCTCTGAAGAATACATGGTCACAACTGGAATAAAGTGTGTCGACTTGGTCACCCTATCGACAATGAACCCAAACTGCATCAAACTTCCGCAAGGTCCGTGGCAACCCAACTACGAAGTCCATAGTAATGCTCTCTCATTTCCACTCAGGTATAGTCAGCTGCTGGAGTAGGCCATCTGGCCTCTGATGCTCATACTTAAACTTGCTGACAATTTAGACACCTCGCAACATACTCAGCTATGTCCTTCTTCATCCACTGCCATCAATAATGTTGTCTCAGGTCGCGATACATCTTCGTAGCACCTGGATAAATAGAATACCGAGAACTGTGTACCTCCTTTAGGATCTTCTCCATCAAGCCATCAACATTAGGAACACATTGGCGACCTGGAGTCATAGAACACCATCCTCACTGAGAATATCCTCCTTAGCACCACCCTGTAGTACCGTCTCTCTGAGAACCAACAAGTGTGCATCATCAAACTGGCGAGCCTTGAACTGCTCAAACAGTGAGATTGAGCGATGACGCATGCAAGAACTCGATTGGGCTCTGAAATATCCAACCTCATAAGTTTGTTAGCCAAGGACTGAATGTTCAAAGCTAGTGACCTATCCTCTGCTAAAATGGATGCCAAACTACCCATACTCTCCGCCTTTCTGCTCAAGGCATCCGCAACTACATTAGCCTTGTCGGGTGATAAAGGATGGTGATATCATAGTCTTTTAGTAACTCAAGCCACATGCGTTGCCTCAAATTGAGATCCCTCTGCTTGAATAAGTGTTGCAATCTGCGATGATCGGTGTAAACCTCACAGGACACCCAATAAAGATAGTGCCTCCAGATCTTAGTGCATGAACAATCGCAGCCAACTCCAACTCGTGTACAGGGTAATTCTTCTCTTGGGGCTTCAGCTGACGTGAAGCATATGCAATAACTTGCCCCTCCTGCATCGGTACACAACCCAAACCAACGCATGAAGCATCGCAATACACAATGTACATCCCTGAACCGGAAGGCAACGCCAACACTGGTGCTGAAGTCAATATGGTCTTCAACTTCTGAAAGCTCACCTCACAATCATCGGACCATCGGAATGGGGCACCCTTCTTGGTCAATCTAGTCAAAGGTGTTGCGATAGATGAGAAGCCCTCCACAAACCGGCGATAATAACATGTTAACCCCAAGAAGCTCTTGATCTCAGTCACTATGGTAGGACGAGGCCAACTCTAAACTGCCTTAATCTTCTTCGGATCAACCTTAATACCCTCGCCTGATACAACATGCCCCAAGAATGCTACAGAATCTAGCCAAACTCGCACTTGGAGAACTTAGTATATAGCTTCTATTCCCGCAAGGTCTGAAGTACCACACTCAAATGCTGCTCGTGCTCCTCCATGCTACATAGGTAGATCAAAATGTCATCAATGAAGACAATGACAAACGAATCAACGTATATCCTTAACACCCGGTTCATCAAATCCATAAACGTCCCTAAGGCGTTGGTCAAGCCAAAGGACATCAAACTAGAAACTCATAATGGCCATACCTAGTCCGTAAAGCCGTCTTCGGAACATGCGAATCCCGAATCTTCAACTGATAGTACACCGATCTCAAGTCGATCTTAGAGAACACGCTGGCACCCTGCAACTGGTCAAACAAATCATCAATATGCGACAACGGGTACTTGTTCTTGATGGTAACCTTGTTCAACTGGCGGTAATTGATGCATATCCGTATGGTCCCATCTTTCTTCTTTACAAATAACACCGGTGCACCCCAAGGGGATACACTCGGCCTGACGAACCCTTTTTCTAGCAAATCCTCAAACTGCTCCTTCAACTCCTTCAACTCTTTTGGAGCCATGCGTTACGGTAGGATATATATAGGCTGGGTACCTGGAGCCAAACCAATACAGAAATCGATATCATGATCTTGTGTCATGCTTGGAAGATCAGAAGGAAACACATCGGAGAACTCCCAGACCACGGGCAGTGAATCAATCGTTGGAGTCTCTGTGGTAGTATCCCGAACATATGTCAGATAAGCCAAACATCCCTTCTCAACCATGTGTCGAGCCTTCAGAAAAGAAATAACATGACTAGATGTACTGACAAGCGAATCCTTCCACTCTAATCTAGGCAACTCTGGCATTGCCAAGGTAACAGCCTTGGCATGGCAATCAAGGATGGCGTGATATGGAGATAACCAGTCCATGCCCAGAATGACCTCAAAGTCGGTCATATCGAGCAACAGAAGATCCAATTTAGTCTCATAACCATAGAGTGTAACAATGCAGGACATGTCGATCCGATCCACAATAATAGAATCGCCCACATGAGTAGACACACAATCAGGAATACCCAAGGACTCGCGAGGAACACCCAGGAAATGAGAAAACAAAGATGAAACATATGAATAAGTAGATCATGGGTCAAATAGTACTGAAGCATCCCTTGCCGCAAACAGAAATAATACTTGTGATCACGGTATCTGAGGCCACTGCATCTAGTCTGGTCGGAAAAAGCATAGAATCTAGCTGGAGCACCACCTGACTGGCCTCCACCTGTCTGACCTCCACCTCTAAGACGACCCCTACCTACCTGTCCTCCGCCTCTGCGCTGCCGAACGGTTGGTGCAACAGTTGGCGCTGTAATCATAGGCTGGTCGCCCAACTGCACTACCTTTGCCCCGAAGTCTGGGACGGAAACTCTTCATATGGCTAGGATCCCCACACGCATAACAACGTATCGGAACGGGAGACTACTGACCGGAATTCTGACCCAGATGGCCTGAATACCCACTAGAGGAACCTTGAATAGCTGGTGGCCGGTAGGAACTCTCTGGCATGCCGCTGAAATAGGGCCGCACTGAAGCACTCCGAGGAGAAGGCGGTGCTGGATATGTGGGCCTGCTAGACTGACCCCTCACGAACTAACCCCTACCCCCAGCCGGGGCGCCACTAAACTCCCCAGAATACCCTAAATGCTTATCCCTCGTAGCCTGCTCCCGACCATGTTGACATGCATCCTCGATCCTCTGAGCCATCTCCACAACTAGCTTGTACCCCATCTCAACCTCTCAGGCTATAGTGTCCTGGCTAGTAGAGTGCAGACTTACAACAAAACTCCGCACTCTCTCTGCATTGGTCGGAAGTATCATAAGTGCATGGAAAGACAACTCAGAGAATCTCACCTCATAGTCGGTCACTAACATCTGGCCCTGCTGAAGCTGCTCGAACTGAAATCGCAACTCTTCTCTTTGAGAGGGTGGAATATATCTGTCCAAGAATAGGCGTGTAAACTAGTCCCAAGTCATGGGAGGAGAACTTGTTGGTCCGCCGAGAAGAAACGACTGCGACCACGGGCCTTGCCCACCAGCTGGAAAGTAGTAAAATCCACCCTATGGGACTCTAGTATCCTCATGTTGTGCAGTCTGTCCACTCATCGGTCAATAAAGTCGTAGGAGCTCACCTCCAAAGACAAGAGGTTGTAGTCTGGTCCATCTGTCCAATAACTATATGCGGATCGCAGGCAGTAGTTGGTATGGGCTCAGGTTAGCTGCTGCAACTGGCTGAGATCCGCCCACGGGTAGTGCGCCGGGGGTATGATATACGGCAACTGCATGCCCTGTAGCCTAAGCGATAGGGGTCTATGATCCCCCTCCCGCCTGAGATATGGTAGGGTTTACTAGAAATAAACCAGCTTAAGTTATAGAATCCATGAACCGTAGCATGGGACCCATGACCTCCTAAAATCCCGGTGCAGACATAAAATCCACTAGGGCTGGCTCTACTGCAGGCACCTCGCCCTGCTCCTCAATAATAGGATCCTCTACTGGATCTACTGGTGGCATAGCTGGAGCAACTTTGGGACGTCCTCGTCCTCTACCACGGGCTGGAGCCCTCTCTCGGCCTCGACCTCGGCCTCTAGCAACAGGGGGAGCGGCTCCTCTAGGGTCTGGAACATTTTCTGCGCATGTTCTCACCATCAGTGAGAGAATAAGAGAAAGATACTTAGTACCACATCAACTGCACGATAGAAGATGAAGAAAGAGTAGTTTCCTAACTCCCTATAGCCCCTCGAAGATAAGTACGGACGTCTCCGCACTGATCCACCAGGTTCTATTAAGCCTGCTCATAACTTGTGAGACCTACGTGAACCTAGTGATCTAATACCATGTTGTCACGACCCAATTCTCCTATAGGTCGTGATGGCGCCCAGCTCCGCCGCTAGGCAAGCCAACAGTGAACTAACCACGTGATTTTTCCTTTTAATAAGTTTCCAAGTAATTAGCTTTCCGTTAATTAAACAATTATGGAACAGCAAATATAAATAAATAAGACGAAAGCAGCTAAGTGCAACCATAACAATAGCGATAATCCCAAAGCCATAAATTTTACTAGTGTGTGTGCCAAAACCTGGTGTCACAAGTGTATGAGCTACTAGTAGAATACAAAAAACAAAAAACTACTGTCCAAAATGAAGTAGACAGAAAGCAAAACACAAAATAAAGATTTTGGGTTCTGCCGAACGGCTCGGAAGGCAGCTCATCGCTCAGTCTCGGAATATCAGGCGTGTGCGCCGGGGTGACTACCAGATGTACCTGCCTCAGAACCTGCATGATTAGTGCAGAAGTATAGCGTGAGTACATAAACGACATGTACCCAGTAAGTATTAAGTCTAACCTCGAAGAAGTAGTGACGAGGGGTCGACTTCGACACTTACTATTGGCTAACAATAAAATGCAGGAATCATAAATAAGCAGGGATTATGTAAAACAATTGATATAACTCAGTAACAAGCAAAGAATAATAATTCTTTCACTATCAACAAATTCTGAGTCAATACGTATCATATAAATAATTATAATCGCTCAAGCTATAAATTAATATCAAGTAAAATTAGCTTCCGAGTATTATCACGCACAATTTATGTCGAGGTCATACGACCCGATCCAAAAATATATTGTGCACTATCGAGGGTCGAACAGCACAAAATATAGATGCATCTATTAACCTGCCGAGGCGAATGGCCCGCTCCCATGAGAATAGAGGAAATTTACCTCGCTCACGGAAATACTTGCGACGCGAGTGAACATTGATTTCTCAAAGTTATTATAAAATTCTTCCATTCTTCCCCACACATAAGAAATTTAAACGGGAGACTTTAAATCTTAAAATCCTTAATCTCAGCTCTAGCTAAAATATTTAATATGCATGACGAATATAATAGAGCAAACGAAGCATGGTGTAAGCCTAAGGCTAGCCGGACATCATATAGAATATAGCTACGCACGAACTCTCATCACCTGTTGCGTACGTAGCTCCACACACATATAATTCACAACAACAATACACCTAAAAAGGGATGAGTTCCCTCTTACAAGGTTAGGCAAGAGACTTACCTCGTCTCAAAGCTCGCTTTCCAGTCTTATATTCGCTCTAAAGCCTCAACTCGCTGCCGGAGAATCCGAACTAGTCAAACTTTGTCTAAATAAATCAATATATGTTCCAAAGTTCATACTTTAACTATTAAAATAATTACCCAACCAAAATTGAAAGATTCATAATGATTCGCCGCCGGCCCAAATACTCGGATTCTGGAAAATTTCAAAGAATGTTCTTACTCATAACCTCACAAACTCAAATATATAATTTTCACTCAATTACCTAACCATTTTTGTGGTTAAATCCCTTTTTTATCAAAACCTAGGTTTTTCATCAAAACCCATGATTTTCACAATTTTACATGCTAAAATCTATCCTTAATCTATGTATTTAACTTACATTAGATAGAATATACTTACCTCCAAGTGCTAGTTGAAAACCCCTCTCCAAGAGCTCCAAAATCGCCCAAGAGGTGAAAGAAATGAGTCAAAATCGTCTAAGCCCCGCATTAAATGGACCATTCTACCTCCAGGACTTCCGCATCTTCGGAAGGTTCATTGCAGATGCAGTCCTCCCTTGGATAGCCTAAGTCCACATCATCGGAATGCGGGTCGCTTCTGTGAGGCCACTCCTGCGACAGATGAGCCGCACCTGCGCAAGTCTCGCTTCTGCGGTCCCTTGACCACTTCTGTGGTCGCGCATCTGCGGTTGCCTTGTCCGCATCTACGGTTTTTGGCTGCCCATGCTAGGTCGCTTCTGCAGCTGTTGGCTTGCTTCTGCGAGCTCGCACTTGCGGTTAGCCCTCTGCAGGTGTGGTTACAACAAAAGTTGGGTGCTTTAACTGTTCACCCATAGCGAAGCAACCTCCGCGCGTCGTTCGAATGGCATCCGGGGCCCCCGAGGCCCCGTCCAAATGTGCCAACATGTTTGATATCATAAAACAGACTCGCTCGCACCCTCGAAACGCGAAAAACAACATAAAATCTAAGAATCACACCCCAAATCAAATTGAAACAATTTATGAACTTCAAGTTTTTCTAACTTATTACGTGCCGTAACATACTTAAACTACTCGGAGTGACACCAAATATTGCGTGCAAGTCTTAAATCACCATACTAAACTATTCTCAGGCTTAGAATCCCAAACGGTCCACGATAATTATGGATTTTTTGAGGAGGAATGAAGTGATGGTGGAGATCTTTTTCACGAATGAGGTGTCAGATCACGCGATTAATGCATGATGCAGCTTTTATATCTTTTGTTAGGGGTATATTTTGCTAGAACTAAATACTGGCTACGTGCTTCAAAATTTTGGCCACCAACTTTAAAATTTCAATGCAAGGTTATTTTACTAAAACTTTTCCTAATGAGGTCAAAATACAAATCTTGGTAAATCATTAAGAGTTTCATGATTGGCAAAACTTGCAGTGCCACTGGTCCTGGCGGATAGTCAAGAGACACTTCGAGATTGTTGGTGTATTTATTGAGGGGAAAGGGGGGGTAAGATTGTTCCAAATTGATTAAAAAAACATATCGCCATCTCTTTTATATAGTTCTGAATAATTACTTTATGAGATAGTTTTGAGATTGAGTTATGCTTGAAGTTCATTTTCTTGTCATAAACATACCATAAGGCTCCTATCTAAAAAGTCAAACACAGTAAAACCGTCTTTACTTTTGACATATGATGAGGATATTGATCTAGGATAATCAGCGAGATGAAAATAGAAGAAAGCTAAAAGCTATTCTTTTGACTGTTGTCTAAAAAGCTTTAACTTTTCCAAAAATTAAACCAAAATCAATCCAAAAGCCCAAGATTGTTGAAATAAAATTTTAAAAAAAAGAATGACAATTATTTACTTGTCAAATAAATGGAAAATTTTAAAACCGCAAAATATCATTATTAAACGATTAAACCAATTGGAAGTGCACATTTCTTCGAGCTCGCACAAGTAACCAAATGAACAAATATTATTGAAATTCGACCACAATTACCAACACTATTAGATAGTAAGTGGTGGGCTGTTGAAAATTGAATCGAAACAATTAATAGAACCGAATCGATGGTTTATTGATATCGGATTATCAGGGTAATGGATAGTGAACAGATTGAGATTTTATAATTAATGGCTTAACGGTTTCGGGAGGGATTACTCAATTTTCTTATCGGATAAACCATTAACCCGTTAAGAATTTTTATATTTTACATATATTGTAGCATAGTAAAGTTAGGCAGAGCTGTAGTAAGATGGATGAAGCTAGTTTTCGTCATGTTTAGGATGCTCATCTGGATTTTGTCAATGCAATGAACTAGAACTATGTTCTTTGCATAGATTAGCTAGTATATATTATGTCTTCCTTATCAATAGTTCTTGTATGTACTAGATTGGAAGACGACTATTCAAAAATACTATTAGATTAACAAGACAATTTTTTGAATTTGAATCTAACATTAATCTGAAAGCACATGTCATCTTGCTACAGCCATTTGGTATTGATTGTTCAAACATTTTCTATTTAGTTTAGCCGATAAACCGCCTGATAATAGTTAATCCGATACCAATCCGCCCATTGTCTTATTGGATGGTTAGCGGATTATTACATTTATAATCCGATAACCAATAAACCAAACCGTTAAGCGTAATTATCCGTTCGATCCGCCCGACAAGCACTCTAGTAAGTACAATATAAATTTGTATTGTAATTTTGATATAATTCTTTCAAATATTTTCTGAGTTCCTCAGTATAACAATTATGAATTTACATGAGATTAGCATAAAGAAGTTGATTCCAAGTATCAGGAACACCAGGAAGACACCAATGTGTACAATCCATGCCTTTATACCTAGGGCTTCCATAAATAGAAGGATGACCATCCACTCTATATTGTGACATTTTGCTTATACTCAGCAAATGAACTGGCTTTCCTGTTTTTCCCAACACTTGGTCCAACAGCATGTTTGCTTGAACTTTACTGTCATACCTTAGCTTTTTTATGGGTTTCTTTTCTCCCCAACATTGCATTTTGTTGGTCTTCCTCCCCCATTCGGTGGCACTGTTAATGTAATATTAATTTATTATACAAAAAATAATTAGCATATTATTCGAAATTCTAATGGAAGTTGGAGATTCTTATTTAATTCTGTTAACACAAAAATAAAAAATAGAAAAGATCTTACTTGCTGTGATCTGGGGAGATACCCTGGAAGAAGACCTGAACTTTCTTGAAATTAATGTTGTCGGAAACCCATCTACCCCATGTTACCAAGGCTTTTTCGTAAGCTTTTAAACGATCCATATCTTTGCGCACGTATTTCCCATCTTGAATCACATCCCATCTGCAAAATTTAGTACCATTTTTAGTATCTAATACATAAAATTCATTTAGTTACTTCTTATTAGCACTCATCTGGTTTTGAAAAAAAGGATTTTTATTCAGTAGCATCCTTCCAAAATAATAGACGACAAATATATATCTTTTGTATATTGATGTATAGTATACATATTTTATATCTGCAGTGTACATTTTTGTGTGTTTGATTAGCGGCTGTAATTATAGATATTTTTTTTTTTGTATACTTGGCTAAATATGTTAAAAGACCAAAAACAAAATAACAGGGTTCAAAGTGAAGCAATATATGTATATATATATATATATATATATATATATATATATATGTATATATATATATATATATATATAGATATATATATATGTATATATATATATATATGTATATATATATATATATGTATGTATGTGTGTGTGTGTGTATTGACTCCCGAATAGAAACAAGATCATATGATAATGGACGACGAGTATTAATAATGAGACTTTTATAACTCACGGTTGTTTTCTTCCAGTGTGAAGCCACCAATGCCAAGTATCAAAGATCAAGATGTCATAACCCATCCACAGCTTTGACGAACCTGCAACCGAGTCTAGCTTTAGCACTCTTTTTGACTTCTGCCTCACTATGTCAACCAGCAGTGCATTTCTCACGTAACTCACAGTCACTTGCTTCGACTAAATTCAATCAAACATTAAAATGGAGAGATTATTAGCAATTATAATATATTTGACACTGACAATATTGAAAGCCAAATGTCAGGGAAAAATAAAAAAAAAAAGAGGATGGATGAATCCAGAGGCTAAACTAGTGCCAGATGTGGATCCAGAATTTGATGGTCAGAAGGCACCGTTACATTCAATATAAATTTATCATTGCTCATAAAGATTAGTACGGTACCCTCTGTTAATATTTGACTATTTCCTGAAGACATTTGCAAGTATATACTTGATTTTTTGCCAAAGTTTCCGAGTGCTAGTAACCATTCTCCCTACATGCGTTCGCCTCCGACTAGAGCGGATTAATGAGTTAGTCAGTTCACTTATATATACTAAAAGAGTTAAAAATATGTATATATATAATAGATCACATCTATTTCGAACAATTAGACTCTTAATCTTAAATTCGCCTCAATATAGACGACTTACGGGTATAGAAAAAGTTGACACGAGAGCTCCATTTCTGGTGACATTGTAATATGCACGAGGGAAGGCAGAATGAAGCATGCAAGCCAAGGATTGCCATTGATTCAAGCTCAATGAATCTCCCACGAACAGCACCTTCTTATTTTTAATTCTTCTCACGAAATCCTTTCCATCCCACCTACGTATCCAAAAACCCAAAGATAAAAACATTTTTCTAATGTTTCATTGGAAGTGCGTGTAATAAAAATATAGTACTATAATAAATGATCTTCACGAGATCACAAGATTAAATAATCTTCCATTCATTTAATACTCGACGCGGGAATACAGAAGTACTTGTCAGATTAATATTCATCATGTACACAAATGACAAGTAACTGTATCACTAAGAAAGGAACCTTTTGTTTATCATTTGCTTCTCGAATTTCAAGCACTCATTTCATACAAAAATACCTAAATCGCAAAAGACACAATGCACGTAAAGTAATACTCCTATTATCGAGCAAAACCTGTCCACCCTAGATAAAACGAATATTTACAAAGCATGATATAGATGAGACAAACTTTGCCATCTCAAGCAGTGTTTTAAAAGACGAAGGCGTAAGACGGGACGTTTTACGTAATACTGGGCGAGGCAAAAGCCTCGAGACATGAAGCGTAAAAAAAAATTTATAAACTAATAATATAGCACTATAACAGAAATAACATATAAAAGATATATTAAAAGTTCAAGAAAACTAAATTTTTTTTTAAAAAAAAATCATATAAAATAAAATATCTAGCATGTTTTACAAGTATAACTAATGCAATACTCTTAAATTTACTATGAAATATAAATTAAGTACAACCTCTTAACTTTCAAGCAATTAAAAATTATAATTTTAAAAAAAAATATTATCAAACCGCATATTTTCCCTCTTTAAAAACTCAATAAATTTTATCAACACTGTAATTTAAAATATCACTCCTTCATGAGTAAATATAAAGTTATTTTTAAATAGTAAAATAATAAATGTATGATAATTTTAAGAGACATAGAACTAAGACATGAAGATTTATCAAGTAAAGATATAAATTTTGGTTATCTATTTTCAAAAGAAGTATTCAAATGATATTCACCCTCTCTATGTTCTCAATCAGTAAATATACAATATTATGGTTCGTTATTTGAGTTACTCACAATTTTCATATTCTTATAGATAAAAGAACTTAAATAATTTATTTGTTAAAGAATATTGAGAGTCAACAGTGTTAATTAGTGAATTTAATACATGATTTGCATAAGAATTGTTAGACGAGTCCCGAGCTTTGAGCGTTAGGCGTGTTTAGGACGCACAGTCGGGCGCTTGGCAGCATAAACCTCACAGAACTATATCCCACACATGAGTTTTAAGGCGTTTTGATAGTGCCCCACTCCGGGGCGAGCTCCGAGACGAGTCCCAAAAAAAGTCTTTTAAAACACTGGTCCTAAGTTCTCAGAATTTTCGTTTTTAAGCTAAAAATTTGAATTTCTAAAAACATACAGTTTTCTTCCCGCCGCCCAAAAATTTCTTCTCTGTCTAGAAAATAATACTATAGGGAGTAATTAATTACTCTTTCCTTAGCCGGTAAAATGAATTACATATAACAGCTGCCCTACTGATTAATCTTTAAATAGAACTAACAAGATGCTCAAACATTTAGGAGATGATAAACATTTTTTTGTCTGACGTTTCAAATTAAAGTTAATTATCATATCTATTATGGAAGTTTGATTTTTCACAGATAATCGAACAGTTAATAATGCTAACGATTTAGCAACCATTTTTGAAGCCGCCCCAAAATATTTCAATTTATGCTCCTAATCTAACGAGGCTACTACGAAATACTCACGGCCCGCAAGCTCTACTATTCTAGTTCATAATTTCTCTTGGCTATAAGATTTATCTGGAGGAAAGATTAAGAACTCAAGAAATACTAAACAGTTATGAATACAAAAATGTATTAACAGGATTCCACGAATTTCAATTGCACTCATATTCCTTACCTAAAGAAATGAAAAGATAGGACTGTTACCTGGTCAAGTCACAATTTCGCGGTTGCCATCTATACTCGAGATACGCTCTGTCCGGTCTGCCATTCCTTACACAATCAAACTGCTGCAAAAGGAATGGACAATCTTTGGCATTATAGAGTGGGTACTTGTAATCTAAAACCCATCTTCCATCATAAAAATCGCACTGTGCAGCCATATTTTTAGGTGGCAGCTTCTTTTGCTTTGCTTCTGCTAAATCAACATTATTGCTAATTAAGCAAATAATGTTGATTATCACTACTATTTTCACAAACCAAGGGAAAAACACACAACCCTTCATGTTAGAAAGTGAAGGGCTGATTATAGAGAAGAAAACGAAAGCATAAGGTCAGTTGCTGCAGGTAATGGTAGAGGATTTAATGTGTGAGATTTATGAAGGAAAGGGAATAATAATTAATTAATGAGCAAGCCATTTGTCTGATAAATGACAGCGAAAATAAGAAAGATATAAGGGAGATTTAATGAGGAAGGAGAGTGTGGTTTATGCGTGTAGGCAGTATGCACCACGTTCGTTAACTGCGAAATATTGGGAGTAAAATTGGCGGTTTAATTTGCTTTTTCCCTAACTGTAAAACGACGTTCATAATCCTAATTCCGGAGATTATGTTCAACAAATCATAGTGACTAATTACATGTATAAGGTGGAAAAAATCTAATAACATGTATAGATACGCAACATGTTTAATTTCTCAAAATCATGACTAATTATGGTAAAAGGAATATAGAGAAAATAAGAAATAGATAATATATTAAGTTAAATCTAATGAGTGAATAGATATAACTAAATACTATAGTACATTTATACGGGTAAAAACCGAGCTCATGATATACTCCAACATCCAATAGAATAAAACGAGTTCGAGATATGATTGCGAAGGATCGGAATTGAAGCAAGGGTCTCATCGAGTCAGAATCCGGGGGCACGATGCCTGCCCTCGAGAATATCAGGGTTATGATTCGAGGTCGATCCAAACCTAAAAGGATTCGGAGAACTTTATCGGGCAATCAAGCACGACCAACAGAAGACCGTAATATCCGCGATCGGCTGGATATCACGGCGTGGATCTCAGCACGTATCGATGAAGAACCGGCAATAAGTTAAAAAGAAGAATTTTTACCTTTTACGGAATTGTATTAAGAGTAAGATTTTCCTACTATATAAAAGGGAGGGTCTGATAATTCATTGACACATTATAACACGCATTCCAAAGCAATATATTACTATTTTCACTATTATTGTAAGCTTTTTCTCTCGTTCATCAAAATTGTCCACTGTGAGCCCGGATCGAGGGTGAATGCTTCACTAAGACTAGAATCATCCTCCTCGCGTGATTTGAATTTACTGTATCTTTACTTGTCCATTCTAACTCAATTAATTATTTGTATCAAATTAATCCGCATATCCTTAAAACCACTTATAAATTTCATAGTTATCCAATTTTGAGGGTAAACAATTTGGCGCGCACCGTGGGGCTAAGGATAATAGTGGCAATTTGATACAAATTTCCATAACACACCCTACTTCACACTTGTTCTTTGAAGTGTATTTGATTTCAGGTCTAAGTTTAAAATGTCGAATGCTCAATCTGCCCCTCTGAACACGGATGCTGGTCTGGCCACCATGGCGAGAACAACAATACAGTGCCCGGTAACAAGGTGCCGCCTACCAATCCCAACGGAACTCCGGCCGCGAACCCAATCGACACTAACTCACATGTGACCATTAACGCAAATTTGCCTACCGATCATGAGAACAGCGTCCGCGAAGAAGTCCAATCGGTAACCCACAATACACGTAACGGTACAGGAGATGGGATCAACTTGCGGGTGATCTTCGAAATGCTACAGGCTCAGCAGGCAGCGATAGCCTAATTGCAGAACCAAAGCCACGCTCCAAGTAAAGTTGAGCTCGAACTGTCCCAGGAAAACACTCATGAACCAGCCACAAAAAGGCCAAATGAAGCTGAACCAAGGACCAATCCTGAGATAATAAAGATGCTCGAGGAATTGACAAAACAGGTAGAAACGGGAGAAAATAAAATCGAGGCCAACGACAAGAAGGTGGAGACCTATAACTCTAGGGTCGACCAAATCCACGGAGCACCAACAATACTGAAAGGCCTAGATTCCAAAAAGTTTGTTCAAAAACCTTTCCCTCCGAGTGCAGCTCCAAAGCCGATCCCAAAGAAGTTCTGCATTCCTGAAATTCCTAAGTACAATGGAACAACTGATCCAAATGAGCATGTGACTTCATACACGTGCGCCATCAAGGGGAATGACTTGGAAGATGATGAGATTGAATCTATCCTGCTGAAAAACTTCAGAGAGACCTTGTCAAAGGGAGCTATGTTATGGTATCACAACTTACCACCCAAATCTATTGACTCATTTGCTATGCTTGCAGATGCTTTTGTAAAAGCGTACGCCGGAGCCATCAAGGTCGAGAATAGGAAGTCAGACCTTTTCAAGGTAAATCAAAGAGATAACGAGATGCTCAGGGAGTTCGTGTCAAGGTTTCAAACGGAACGGATGGACCTGTCGCGGGTCACGAACGATTGGGCCGTTCAGGCCTTCACCCGAAGACTCAATACTCGAAGCTCGTTGGGTTCGCAGCAGTTAAAGCAGAATCTGGTAGAATATCCGGCTGTAACTTGGGTCAATGTGCTTAACCGGTATCAATCAAAAATTAGGGTCGAAGATGATCAGCTTGGGTCCCCTTCGAGGTTTGTTTACCCCATTCGAGCTAGTGACAGATCAAAAAGAGACATTGACCTTGAACCTAGGTCAAGTAGAGATCAGTATCAACTGTACAACGGTGATCATAAGGGTAACAGATTTGGATGAAACCGTGTGAGGAGTGAAAAGAGAAACAATCGAGGTCAAAATAATCGAGGACTCATGAGCAAAAATGATTTCGACAGGCCCATCGGGCCTAAAGAAGTGTCGAGGTTATCCTAGTACAACTTCAACGTCGATGGCGCTGCCATCGGACGCATCAAAGACACCAAGTGGCCTCGACATCTACAGTCCGATCCAGCCCAAAGGGATCCCAACTTAATGTGTAAATATCATGGCACTCAGGGGCACAGAACAGAAGATTACCGACAATTGAGAGAAGATGTAGCCCGGTTGTTCAACAACGGACATCTCCGGGAGTTCCTGAACGATCAAGCCAAAAACTATTTCAGGAATAGAGATTCTAGTAAGCAGATTGAACAGGAGGAGCCTCAGCATGTCATTAACATGATTATTAGTGGGGTAGACGTTCCCCAAGTGCCGATGTTAAAGCGTACCAATGTATCCATCACGAGGGAAAAACGGACTCGAGATTACGTACCAGAAGGAACCTTGTCTTTCAACGACGAGGACGCTGAAGACATCGTGCAGCCCCATAACAATGCACTAGTTATATCTGTACTCATAAACAAATCTCGATTTAAGTGTGTATTAATTGATCCAGGTAGCTTGGCCAATATCATTAGATCGAGGGTCGTGGAACAACTAGGTCTACAAGACCAAATCGTGCTTGCATTCAGAGTTCTAAACGGATTAAACATGGCATGTGAGACCACTAAAGGGGAGATAACATTATCGGTGAACACCGCCCGAACCATTCAGGAAGCAAAGTTCTATGTGATCGAAGGAGACACAAGGTACAATGCTCTGTTCGGGAGACCGAGGATTCAAAACATGAGGGCAGTACCCTCGATGTTGCACCAGGTGCTGAAATTCCCCACGCCAGGAGGGATTAAAATAGTTTACAGTGATCCTGATATCCGCACTTTCGACATCGAATGGTATAAGTTCGGTTGCCAAAGGGGAAACCAAATAGCAATTACCGACACCAGCCTCGATCGAACTGGAGAAGTAGGGGACGGGTGAGGACGAAGACTACGGAGTTCCCAGGTCTTTTATAGTCCCTAATGCTCTGACGCTGCCAAATCAACAGTCGAAGAATTGGAGCAAGTCATATTGATCGAACACCTGCCCGATTGTAAAGTATACTTGGGCAGGGGGTTAAGTCCCGAACTCATGAAGAAACTCATTCAATTCCTTATAGCTAACATAGATTGTTTCGCTTGGTCCCACCTCGATATGACAGGGATTCCACCGGAGATAACTACTTACAAGCTAAGCCTAGATCCGAAGTTTCATCCGGTCAAGCAGAAAAGGGAGGCCTCAGTCCGAAGTCAAGCATACATTCATCAAGGACGAGGTATCTAAACTCCTTAAAATAGGGTCCATCCGGGAGGTTAAGTACCTGAATTGGTTAGCAAACGCAGTAGTAGTCCCTAAAAAGGCGAATAAATTAAGAATATGTGTAGACTATAAATACTTAAACGAGGCATGCCCCAAGGACTCTTTCCCTCTGCCAAACGTCAATCGCATGATCGATGCAACAGCCGTCCACGAGATCCTCAATTTTCTCGACGCCTACTCCGGGTAGAACCAAATTCGGATGGACCTGAACGACTATGAAAAAACGTCCTTCATCACTAAATACGGTACCTACTGCTATAACGTAATGTCATTCAGACTAAAAAACGCTGGTGCCACTTACCAACACTTAGTAAATCGAATGTTCGAAGAGCAATAGGAAAATCAATGGAGGTTTACATTGACTATATGTTAGCTAAGTTACTACGAGCAGAGGACCATTTGAAACATTTGCAGGAAACCTTCGACATATTGAAGAAATATAATATGAAGCTGAACCCGAAGAAATGCGCATTTGGAGTCGGGTCTGGGAAATTCTCGGATTCATAATGTCCAACCGCGGAATATTAACCCCAATAAGATCAAGGCCATCAGGGACATCATCCTTATGGACAATGTCAAGGCCATTCAAAGGTTAACCGGGCGCATAGCCACCTTGGGTCGATTCATCTCGAGGCCCTCCGACAAGAGCCATCGGTTCTTCTCACTGTAGAAGGAGAAGAATAACTTCTCATAGACCTCAGAGTGCCAACAAGCCTTAGAGGAACTCAAGTGGCACCTCTCAAGCCTACCTTTGCCTCATACTTCGAAGGCATACGAACAATTGTACTTGTACTTAGTAATACCCGAGGTAGCGGTAAGTGGAGTCCTGGTCCGGGAAGAGGAAGGTACGCAATTTCCTATCTATTATGTCAATAGAACTCTAGGCGAGGCCGACACTAGGTATCCTCACCTAGAAAAATTGGCACTCGCTTTACTAAGCGTCTCTAGGAAGCTAAACTATATTTTCAATGCCATCCCATATGTGTCGACTACTTACCCACTAAGAAACGTAATGCATAAACCCGAGCTCTCAGGACAAATTGCCAAATGGGCCGTGGAGATCAGCGGGTACGATATTTCATATCGACCCCAAACTGCCATCAAATCTCAAATTTTGGCGGACTTTGTGGCCGACTTCACGCGGCCCTAATTCCTGAGGTCGAAAAGGAGTTGTTGTTGAACTCGAGGACCTCTTCTGAATCTGGACCCTCTTTACGAACGGTGCCTCGAACGAAAAGGGGTCTGGGCTTGGCATCGTTCTGCAGCTACCGACGAGTAATGTATTTAGGCAAACTATTAGAACTATAAGAACGAGGCCGAGCATGAGGCCATGATTATAGGACTTGAACTAGCTAAAAACCTAGAGGCCGAGGTGATCGATGCTAAGTGTGATTCCATCCTCGTGGTGAACCAAGTCAATGGGACGTTCCAAGTCAAAGAGGAATGACTGCGAAGAAACCTGGATAAGCTACACGTGACGTTACATCGGTTTAGGGAATGGACTTTACAACATGTACCTCGAGATCAAAACAGCAAGGCCGATGCTCTTGCTAACTTGGGATCGTCGTTCCACGACGATGAATTCAACTCGGGAACAGTAGTACAACTCATAAAATCGGTAGTGGAGGAAGGCCATGCTGAGATAAACTTGACAAGCTTAACCTCTGACTGGAGAAACAAATACGTAGATTACCTGAAGACCGAAAAACTTCCCTCGAATCCTAAAGAATCAAGAGCTCTGCGTACGAAGGCGGTCCGGTTCAGCTTGTCCGAAGATGGTACCCTATTCAGAAGAACATTCAATGGCCCATTCGCCATATGTCTAGGACCAGGAGACACCGAGTATGTTTTGAGGGAAGTTCACGAGGGAACCACCAGGAATCATTCGGGCGCCAAGTCGTTGGTTTGGAAGATAATTAGGGCCGGCTACTATTGGATCGACATGGAAAAAGACGCAAAAGAGTTCGTGCGAAAATGCGACGAATGTCAGAGGCATGCTCCGATAATCCATCAGCCCGGGGAACTACTGCATTCAGTCTTGTCACTCTGGCCGTTCATGAAATAGGGAATGGACATCGTTGGTCCCCTGTCCTAGGCGCGCGGTAAGGCTAAATTGATCTTATTTATGACTAATTATTTTTCTAAGTGGGTGGAAGCCCATGTATTTGAGAAAGTTAGGGAAAAGAAATTTATTGATTTCATATCGGACCACATAATATACTGATTCGGAATGCTGGCCAAGATCGTGTGAGACAATGGGAAGTAGTTCATCGGCAGCAAAATGAGCAAGTATTTCGAGGATCATAAGATAAAGGATCCTATCAACGCCCTATTACCCTAGTGAAAACGGGCAAGTAGAGTCCACGAACAAAACGTACTCCAAAACCTCAAAAAGAGGTTGACCGACGCCAAATGGAAATGGAAGGAAATCTTGCCCGAAGTCCTATGGGCATACCATACGACCTCAAAATCCAGTACCGGGGCCACCCAGTTTTCGTTGATATACAGTGTTGAAGCTCTTATATCGGTCGAAGTAGGATAACCAAGTCTCAGGTTCTGATATGCGACCGAAGAGTCAAACTACGAGGCTAAAAGTACGAACCTGGAACAGATAGACGAAAGGCGCGAGGCTGCCCTCATCCGGTTGGCTGCCCAAAAGTAACGGATCGGAGATATTACAATTGGAGAGCCAACCTTCGACACTTCAATGTCGGGGACTTGGTGCTAAGGAAGGTGACACTTAGCACCCGAAACCCGAAAAAAGGGAAGTTGGGACCGAATTGGGAAGGTCCATATTGAATTATCGAAATCACCGGCAAAGGATCGTACAAACTCGAAACGTTGAACGATGAGCGGCTACTGAAAAACTAGAACAAAACCAACTTAAAACTATACTACTGCTAAGGTACGGCCCCACTCATTACTTTTATTTAAATATATTATGAATTAGACTAACGCTCGCAGGTAACGGCCAAGGAATGATCAACTATTAGCCTTGAAAGCACGCGTTGCCCTCTTTTTTCCTTGAACCGATTTTGTCCCAAATGGGTTTTCTGGCAAGGTTTTTAACGAGGCAACAGTGGATCCTGCTAACTTAGAATTGAAGACCGACTATTGACCGAAGTCAAGGTTCGCATCAACAGTATCCGAGCCCTCTCTAAGATTGGTCTCGAATACTAGGGGCCATCACCCTCGGGTAATGATTTTAGCAAGGAAGGAAGCTTCATGCTCAAACAAGTCTGGACTTGGTGGATAGGATTTGTTGTAAGGACCAAACAGTCAAATGAATTGTGCCACATAGAACACTTAAGCCATAACATGAAGCTTGTAACATTCGCGATCTTGTATGTTGCACAGAAATAAAAGAAAGTTTCTACCTTGTAGATACATATTTTGTCTCTTAAAAACTACTGTATTTTGTTCCTTAAGGACATCGGGCCCAAGGGCCACCTCTGTCTGAATCCAAGATATCACTCCTGCTCGAGGACTGTCGTTATGGGCAAGCCCCGACAGCTTGGGCTACGAAGCCCGAGGACACACAATCTATTAGGCAGTGCCCGAACTTCAAAGGCTATGGCTATACCTAGTCGGGGATTGTTGTCCTGGGAAAGCCCGAATTACTCGGGGCAATAAGCCCGTTGGGAAACACCCAAACTTAAAAGGCTAAGGCCGTCCTAGAACGACTCGAAGACTTCCGAAATCCGTAACCAAAACATAAGGCTTTCAAAATTTCTAAACCGGTTCAAAGGCTATCCTGCAAAATTATAATCTAAGAAATTCCAAGTAACACTTCGGGAAAAGCTTTTGGTCATACCAAGCCCCCACGAGTCTTAAACAAAATAATATCAAAAACGAGCACTGTTCGAACCTCCGAACAAGACCTAATTATTGCGTGCTAAGGCATTCCGCATCTTTACAATCTTAAAGAAAAAAGCAAAAAAGAAAAATTTGGAAATTGTCGAAGGGAAAAAAAGGAGCCTTGTATGTATACATAAATCTTTACAAAGGCCAAACGGCCTCAACAAAAAATACAGAAGTACAAGCGAAGAAAAATCTACAAGACACCTAAGAAGCCTGATCTTCGCCGGAGCCCATCACCAGGGCTATCGGGGTCTTCCCATCCTCAGATCCGCCTAAACCCTCGGAATCTTCCTCATCCTCGAGGTACGCCAACTTCTTGGCCTCGGCCTCGAGCCTCTTAACATTTTTTATCTCGGCCAATAAATTGAATCCCCGGGCATGAACTTCCTCGAGAGCCTCCCTTCGGGACTACCACCTCACATATTCGACAATGGCCTCCAGGCGTTCCTGGGTTGCCTCGCCATCATCTTTGTTTAGGCCACCTCTTCAGCATCGGCCCTGGTTATTTCTGCTGCTGACTTGGCTGCTTCAAGCTCCTTGGCAAGGGTATCCCGTGAGGCAATGGACGAGCCCATTTGAGACTGGAGGTCTTCGATTTTTTGTGATCGGGTTTCAGCTTTTTCCTTCACTGATCGAAGTTGGGCCTCCGCCGAGGCCAACTGTCCCAGGAAATCTCCGTTTTCGAAGCCAATCTTGCCCTTCCACTCTTCAGCCATGACCTTAATCTCGTCCATCTAAGCCCAGATCTGATCGACCTGATCAACCTTCTGTTAGACATGCGGATTCTGACCGTTAGACGCCTTGTCTAACTCATCATCACTAACTTCAAAGATTTTTACCTGTTCCACCAGGTCGGCTCGAAGGCTCTTGACTTCTCCTTCACATTGCTCTATGCATGCCTCTCTTCTCATCAAGCTCTTAGACTTCGGCCTCGAGTTGGTTCAGCTCATCCCGATACCGGAGGAAGGTTTCATGGTGGAGCACCGAGGCCTGCAAACATGAGAAGAGATATTAGAATTATCAAGAACTAAAGTTGAAAAATAAAACGTTTGGTAACACCTTACTCGGTTTAGCGCCTGTTGTGCTTTGTTGAACAGGCATGGCACATCTACCTCGTTCATTTTCGCTTGGTCTTCTTCGGTTACCAGGCACCAGAGGTCATAGCTATCCCTACGGGGGCAAAAAGAATCCGGACATCTTCCTGAATCATGATAACAACAGACCGCTTCCGACCAGGATCTGTGCTCGGAGCAGGGAACCGATTGATCAATCTCGGGCTCAAGCTCGACATGCCGACTTCTGATGGTGGACTTTTCCTTGACACCTCTAAGTCACCCAATCCGGTGAAAACCTCCCGGTGGAAGAGTCTACACCGTCAAAAATGCCTCGGAGGGGATCGTCCGCTCCATGGACCCCCTCCTGGGATCGCTCCTTCGTCGTTTGGGCCTCATCGAACATTGATTCTGTGAACAAAGGCGATCCCAAAATATCTACAATGCCGAGCGGCGCAAAGCCGGCGTCTCGAGAGTCCTTGGCCCTCACTTCGGCATCATCCTTGCGAACCTGAGGGGGTTTAGCTTCCATCGTTTCCCCCTCGGCTTCCACCCGTTCCTCGGGGAAAGACGGCTCGTGGGCCACAAAGATTTCATCCTCCTCGGGCTCTTCTCTGAGCCGGAGGAATGATTCCGAGTCAAGCACTCAGGAGCTGGAGGTTTCCTTTGGCTTACGAACCATCCTCCCAACGGCCTTTCAAAAGTTTGCGCACGAGCGCTCGAAATAGGGAACCGAGGAATGTCATTCGGGACTTAAGCTATAGTTGTGCCACCACAAACAACAATGAGGAAAAACGGAGATGAGCATGAAATCAAAATTCAAAGAGAAGTTGTACTTACGTGATTCATTCCACTTCTAGGGGAATTGCCTAGATTCGGCCGAAATCAAGTCCGAGGTCCTCACCCGGACAAAATGTCCCTGCCAACCTCGATCCCGGTCTTCATCGATGCTTGAAAATGGGGCCTTACTGGCCTGGCGCATGAGCTTTATCAATCTCCATCGGAAGATTCGGGGACTGTACAGAAGGAGCAGATGATCTACAGTGAACCAACAAGAGTCGATCTTGTTTACAAGAAATCGAATGAGGACTACAATCCTTTACAATCCTCCATAACGATGGGTGGATCTGGCCGAGACATACCTCGTACCTCTTACAGAAGTCTATGATGACTGGATCCACCGGGCCCAGCATAAAGGGATAAGTATAGACACTTAGGTATCCCTCAACGTGGGTGGTAATGGCCTCTTCAGAGTAGGAGACCACTATGTTTTTTTCATCCCAAGTTGCAGTCCTTTCGGATTAAGGGGAGATCATCTTCGATGATCGAGCAAATGTATCTCAATGCCTCATCACACCGACCCTATACCGAAGACGGCTTCTCGACCTTGAAGTCATCAGCAATCGAACAACCCCTTGGAATGAACATCTTCAAGGGAGATTCAGGAACCGCTTCATTGGTAACCACATCAGTAGCGAATCTCTCGAGGTCGACCACATCGTAAGTGGTTTCGTTGGTTCCGGCAGTCGCTTGGGAGGCAGAAGCGACCTTTTGGGGAACAGATTTGGAGGTTTTGGCCATTGTTGTATGGGAAAAACTTGACAATGATAGAGAAAGGGTGAAAGTTGACAACTCAAATTTGTTGGCTTGAGTAGAAGACGAGTAAAAATTCTACCACGTACTTGAGTAACTGTTGCTTCCTTACACACACGCAAGTATACGTGATCGACAAGTAATATAGGACAATGAGTCCGGATTATCGTACCCAAGGGACTTAAATTAACTACTTTATAACAACTAATATCGTTATTTTATCAAGCAATGATCAAGTTGAATTTATAGTTTATGCTAAATTTTAACTCGAAATTAAATCTAAGAATTATAATGAACAAGTATGTGTTTAGATATCAATAAAACAAATATTCCAGGGTTGCGATTCTATTGCCAATCCTATTGCGTTCTAATTGATTTTATCGTTCATATAGTTAATGTAAGATTGCTAATTAATCGATAATGATACTCATAGCCTTCTTCCGAAGTACTATTCGTCTATTCTTAACAAGATTAATGCCTATATTCCTATGGAATTAATCTATTAAGAATGCATGAAGAACACAATTTATATAATTAAGCATGGTGATTAAATATATTCCTATTTTAACCACGAATCCGCTCTTTTTAACAAAGTTAAGAACATGTTTTCTTCAATTCTTATTCTAGTCTAGACTTAGTTTTCCCAAACATAGCATAGATAATTGATAGAACTTAATTGATGGCCAAAACAATTAAGAAATTAAGCATAGAATTGAAGAAACAATATTAGCCACATTAACTATTAAAACAAAATTATCAAGTTAGAACCACAATAGTCATGGCTAATCAGAACCCCAGAACAAGGGGTGATTAGCCACTCATGTTCAACAAAATCAAATAACTAATGAAGAAAAACTAAAATAGAGATACTAGTTTTGCTTGATGAAGTGAGAATTTCTTGTTGTTGTTGATGTTCCTCGCTTCCTTTTGCTCCCAAAATCACGTTATTCTTCTTCAAAATGGGTTTAGGGATGTTTATATAGGAGTTGGGAAGGTTTTGGGTCGGTTTAGGGGTCTTCTAGACAAAGTAGGAGACAATTCCCGAAATCAGTCCCCTGGGGGGCGTTGGGCGCTGTCCAGGGGACTGAAGGCAGTGGCCTTTCCCTTTGTTTCTGTCTCCAGCGCCACAGGCAGCGCTGGGCGCTGGCCTGTGGCCTGGTTTCCTCCTTTGTTCGTTTCTTCTCGTTTTAGCTTGTTTCTTCCCCGATTTCGTCCCCGATTGCTTTTAAGTCATTCCTACACATAAAAACACATTATATTAACATGAATCAATGTGATTAACATCCAAATCCACACAAACAAGAGCTAAATATGGGATAACTTATACATTAATTAGTACTTTTTCTACCAATTATCAGTAACAAAGGTAAAAATGCTAGAGTGTAAAAGAGGGTACCGGATTTCTAAAGGCACGAGGGTAAAGGTTTGAACTTAAAGTAAAAAATGAACAAAGAAGGAGGTATTTATAAGGGCCTCGCGACGCTTTGCGTCCAAGAACAGTCAACCGACAGCTGACATGCATTTAAGGCCATTATGGCATGACTGACGAGATGTTTCGGGCTTCTTGTTATTTCTGTCACGGCGTATTGAAGAAGGAATCTGGGTGCTCGTATCGTTTCTCGTCAGCTTGCTCTCCGAGAAACGAGGGGACTATCCGTGACGGGTAAAAATCGAGCTCATGATACACTTCAGCCTCCAATAGGATAAAACGAGATCAAGATATGATTGCGAAGGATCAAAATCGAAGCAAGGGTCTCATCAAGTCAGAATCCGGGGGCACGATGCTTGTCCTCGAGAATATCGGAGTTATGATTCGAGATCAATCCAAATCCTAAAAGACTTCGGAGAACATTGTCGGGAAATCAAGCACGACCATTAGAAGGCCGTAATATCTGCGACCGGCTGGATATCATGGCGTGGATCTCGGCACGTATCGATGAAGAACCGACAATCAGTTAAACAAAAGACTTTTTACCTTTTATGGAATTGTATTTAGAGTAAGATTCCCCTATTATATAAAGGGGGCCTGATAATTTATTAGACACATTGTAACACGCATTCCAAAGCAATATATTACTATTTTCACTATTATTATAAGCTTTTTCTCTCATTCATCAAAATTGTCCACTGTGAGCCCGAATTGAGAGTGAATGCTTCACTAAGGCTGGAATCATCCTCCTCGCGTGGTTTGAATTTACTGTATCTTTACTTGTCTATTCTAACTCAATTTATCATTTGTATTAAATTATTCCGCATATCCTTAAAACCACTTACAAATTTAATTGTTATCCGATTTTGAAGATAAACAGTACATACTAGAAATAAACTTCCTATTCGACAAAGAAAATATAATTATTTACCAAGACAAAATTTACTCGACATTAAGATTCAAGGCAGGATATAATTTTTGGTGATCTAATTCAAATAAGAATGATGAAATACATAGACAACTCTTAAACTTGTGATAATATTTGATTCTGTAGGAAAATATGGGCCCACCCTCATATTTCGTGAAAATAGCACAGACTAGCTAGTTTTTCGGCTCGTAACTAAAAAATAGCTAGCATTTGCAAAGTCATTGAAAAATAGTCATTATTTTGCCGAAACACAGAAAGTTCCCACATAATATGCCAAATTAAGGAGCTCGTGCGTATAAACTTATAGCATATTATAATGTTGGAACTCCAGTACACGAAAAGTTCCCGCATAATATGCTAGATTATGGAGCTCCTGCATATAAACTTCCAGCATATTATGTTGGAACTCCAACACATTACGAAATTCCAGCACATTATGCTAGAATCTCATATGTAAAAAATTCGAACTCTAGCATATTATGCTGTAATTTTTTCGGATTTTTAAGGGTATTTTTGTTCAGATTTATCTTTGCCTAAAAAAGCGACTAAATTTCGATTACTTTGAAACCGTGACTATTTTTCAATTACCAGTTGTAAATCTAGCTACTTTTTATTTTTCCCCACTTATTTCCACCTATAAGAGGTGCTCTAAGGCTCATTAGGGTTATTAAGGTTAATCCTAATATTTCCTATATTATATAATGTACGCTCAATTCTTCTAAAATCATACTAGGTTTTAGATTGTGATATCGGAGGTTGCTCTAACACAGTGATAATCATCACCGACCAGTGACTTCAATCCCAGTTCATCCGATTCTCTTCTGCTACACAAAAATAAATAAGTTCTCATTTTATGATTTACACATAATCTAATATATTTAGATTATTGTGGCCCATTCAACCATCTCGACTGCGATGTTTTATCAAAACCCCTCATGCCTTTTGCACTATAAAAGTTAACACCATCAGACTTCGCCAAGTAAAAATAATATACACATACAGTTAGACCTCTCTATAACAGTATTATTATATAATAATATTTCACTATAAAAGTTAAGCTTTTTCAGAACCAATTTTATTGCTTTGTTATAATATATATTTTCTATAACAGTAATTTGCTATAACATTCAAAAATATCCGAAACAAAAAAAACTGTTATAGAAAAATTTGACTGTATTACATTTAGCAACATCGATACAAAACTCATAACCCACCCCATTCCATTTTCCCATTACAGCCTCCACCCCTCTCCCCCCTCCCCCAGTTTTCTTCCTCCATAATGAAAATATAGTCTTGCTAGAATTTTCAAAACATAAAGTATCATTTTCTTCGTTTTACAGTTATAATTGAAAAATACAAATAAATTAAACTCCTTCCTGGACTCGCGATTCCACCCTTGCACAACACCAAGTCCAATCTTTGATTTCACATTTCCGAGGTTGTCTCCACCATATTCGTCATGTGGCAAAGAATACCGAAACATAATGCTGTTTCACTTTCTTGTCCTAATTGTCCCTTAGTGTTTACGAATTGTATTTTGTACGTAGTCATTAATAAGCCATGTTCGCCAATCATGTAAGTAAAATATGTTGCGTTTACGAACCAGACATGTACATGAAAAAGAATTGTATGTTCATGTGGGTAAAAGGTTTAAAATATTAAATTCCAAATAAAATATGAGGAATGAACTTCGTAATTCAGAGTGACCTGCAGCAAAATCCCCTTAAGTGACACCTTTCTCCTAAAAAGTATAGTAAACTAACAATAAACTTTTTATTGAAGTTGACTTCATAATAATTGCTAGAGCTCAGAATAGCAATGACTTAGTTGGCAGTTAGCACTCAGCAAACCCAATTTAAACTTTTTCTAATTTGGATATTTTGATTATTGGCCCCCGAAATTCTTGGAATGGAAGCTCAGAATACTATATTCTTTACCCATAAATTACAAGTAAAAATTATTGGAAAATACTTCAGATGTGCTTATAGTGGATGCAAAAATTGCCTTGACATCTGGAAAATACTTCAGATGTCAAGGCAATTTTTGCAGACCTTGTAATTTTTATTTGTTTATAATCATTATTTTAACATACTAACATATGAGGGTTGGGGAAAAAACATCTTATGGGCAAAACATTACTATTCCAAAATGGCTCAAATTCGAGTCACAGTTGCTAGCCTACTTATGCCTCCTCTTTTTTTCACCCTTACTAGTACTTATCAGTCATTTCATTCATCTTTTTTTAAGTAGGAACTTTTACATCTATCTATATATATAGGAACTTTTACTGGTAAGTGTCAGTCATTTCATTCGATCTTAAATAGGTTATCACTTAATTATATTAACATATAAAATTTATTTTTATATACAAAATAATATGGTACTCTTACTCTTACCCGTTTTAGGTTTCATACTTCTTCATATCTGTCACTCAGTTTCTCTTCGATTCCAGGTGAATCTGTTCGGAGCTTGAAGAATGATGAAGGAAATGATTCAATTAGTTTAAAGCCATAATTGCAGTCTTAGACCTGTTGTATTAATAGAAGAATTGGCTTGGCCAACTTTAACAATGTATTTTATCAGTGAAAATAATACGGGCTAGCCAGTTTTTAAACTAGTAATTGAAAAATAGTCAGCATTTGCAAAGTCATTAAAAAATAGCCACTATTTTACTGCAACGCGAAAAGTTCCAACATAATATACTGGAGATTGGTGCACATGTATATGCACTTTCAGCATATTATGTTGGAACTCCAGCACACATAAAGTTCCAGCATAATATACTGGATATTGGAGCACCTGTATATGAACTTCCAGCATATTATGCTGGAAAATTTTCGGATTTTGAACAGTATTTTCGTTTAAATTTATTTTTACATGAAAAGTGGCAAAATTTTGACTACTTCTAAAGCAGTGACTATTTTTCAATTAACACTTATAAATTTGGCTATTTTTGAATTTTACCCATTTTATCATTATCATTTTGGAACGGTATTTTCATTATCACATGTGATCTTCTATGCAATTACGTGCAAACAGTGGAAAAAATTAAAGTTTGCTAAATTAGATTTTATTTGGGTGTGTATAACTTCATAGGCGGAGCCCGAATTTGAAGCTTGTGGATTTGGGATTCTAGTTCGTTTATGTTACTGGCTCTAAATTAACAATTTATACATACTCAAAGAAGTTTTTAAAACAAAAATAGGGTTTGCAACAATGTTAGGTTCGGCCGAACCCGCAAGTCCTACACTAGCTCTGCCCCTGTATAACGTGAAAACATGAGCTTAAACTCCATTGACAATCATTAATAAAACTTTGAAGCTGAATTTTGTGAATTATTATTTATTTGGATTGAGTGTTATTACAATGATTAAGTATATTCGTTGAAGTTTATATCTCATTTTTGAGAGAAGTTGGTGAAGATTCTAGTTGGTTTTGGCTGAAATTTCATATTAAAACTCGAAAAAGAAGACATACATAAATTCTATATATTTTGTCACGACCCAAAATCCACTAGCGGTCGTGATGGCGCCTAACACCGCTGTTAGGCAAGCCAACAGTGATTAGTCAATATTAGTACTCATTCTAGTACCTTAAAATCATAATTTTTACTAGTGAAATAGTGTGAGATAGAATATACACGGACTACAATAGTGAATGACCTGTAGGAACTCCTAAAATTCGGTGTCACAAATGCATGAGCATCAACTAGGAAATATAATAAAATACAACATCTGTCTTGAATACAAGTTAGACAGGAAAATATAAGTAGCTCTTATGGAGACTGTATGGGCTGCGGATCGTAACATGAAATGCACCTCACGGTAAAGTCCCTGAAATGGCCGTGCCTTTGCGCCCAAAGGACCACCAGACATATAAGTACCTGCACAAAAAGTGCAGCAAGTGTAGTATGAGTACGTAAATCAATGCGTACCCAGTAATTATCTAGCCTAACCCCAAAGAAGTGGTGACGAGGGATCGACATCAACACTTACTAGTGGTCCAATATGATAGATACAGTAGAAGTAAACAGAGAGTCAGAGCAGATAAACGAAATAACAAGTGTAAATACGTGGTACAGTCCTGCTCTCAGCAATGACTTAAACCCTCAGCTAGTAGCTACCTCCTCAATTAGAGTATATATATATATATATATATATATAATGAACCTTACCAGATAGGTCTTCACAGTTCGATCAGCAACAAGCTCACAGATATGCTGGCTTCTTGCTAATTATTACGCACGATTTCATAAGAGTATTTTATAGAAAAGTCGAGGCATACGGCCCGATCCATCATAATATTACCAAACTATAGATACATCTATTTTATTATCGAGGCGAACGACCCGCTCCCATGAGAGTGTGGTACATAATCCTGCCGAGGCGTACGGCCCGATCCATCATAGTATGCACAATGTCAAAGGTCGAACGGCACAAACCATACATGTATCTATCCTGCCAAGGCGAACGACCCGATCCCATTAGAATAATAAGCTTTGACGGGTCTTTGACCCCACTCACGAATAGTCGTGTGAGTCATAGATTTTAAGGGAACTTGTCAATGAGAATGCATAACGCCGGAGAATTTCGTAAGGAGCGTACAAGTAATCTGCGGCTTATCATGAAGCCCGTCAAATCTCCACAATAGCAGTTCTATCACTCTACGCAAGTCTAGTCTCAAGTCGTAATGTAAATTAAAGGAATTTAATAGGCAGGAGACAACTCAAGTAGTACAGCTATAGCATGGTGTGAACCTAAGTCTATCCGAACATAACATGAATCTAGCTACGCACGGACTCTCGTCACCTGGTGCGTACGTAGCCCCCTCAACAAGTAACATATAACAAATATATCACCTAGGGGTAGTTTCCCCCTCACAGAGTTAGACAGGAGACTTACCTCGCTCTGAAGTTCCACAATCAACTCCAACACCTCAAACCAAAGTCCATCGATCCAAAACTATTCAAACAATGTGCAAATCAATCAAAAGATACTCTAATATCCATAATTAATCAATTTAAACAAATTCTCAACTCTGCTCGAAGAGTCTATAAAATCAACCATCAAGCCCACGTGTCCGGATTTCGAAAAATTTTAAAGATAAATTTTACCCATAACATCACGAACTCAAATATATCATTTATTATGAATTCCATGACTAATTTCGTGGTCAAAATCCAAAAAAAAATAACAATTTCTGGGTTTTTCTTCAAAATCCAAATTTCTACTAATTTTCATGTTCAAATCCATGTGTAGTTCATGTATTTAACTAAAAACTTGAAGGAATCACTTACCTAGTATGGGTGACGAAGAGGCTCCTCCAAAATCCCCCTAGCTTGGCTCCAATGGAAGAATTGAGATGAAATGAGCCCAAACCCGTTTTTGCAAACTTATACACTGCCCAGGCGACCCTTCTTTGCAAACGCGGCCAGTCACTCGCGTTCACGAAGCCTAAAACAATTAACCTCCAAAATTCCTCTACGCATTCGCGACCTCCTCTTTGTATTTGCAAAGCCTCAGACCCCTGCCCTTCGCGTTCCACGAGCGGCGTTCGCGAAGGCCAAACTGCTCCAGTACCAGTTCCCCCATTTCCTTCTACGCATTTGCGACCGCCTCTCACGTTCGCGTAGGTTCCCCAAAAATCCTCTTTCGCGAACGCGATAGCCACCACGCGTCCGCGATGAAGGACCCCAGAACCAACATCAACAGCATCAAAACACCCAAACTTGGTCCGAAACCACCCCGAATCACACCCGAGGCCCCCGGAACCCCATCCAATCACACCAACCAATTCCCATACATAACACAAGCCTGTTCGAGGCCTCAAATAACATCAAATAGAGCTAAAACCACGAATCGCATCTCTATTCAAGCTTAGTGAACTTTAGAACTTCAAACTTCTATATTCGACGCCGAAACCTATCAAATCAAATCTGATTGACCTCAAATTTTGCACACCAGTCATAATTGACAGTACGAACCTACTCCCACTTACGGAATCGGAATCCGACCCTGATAACAAAAAGTTCACTCCTGGTCAAACTTTCCAAAAATTATCCAAATTTTTATTTTCCACCAATTGAAGCCGAAACGACCTATAGACTTTCAAATCAACTTTCGGACACGCTCCTAGAACAAAATCGCCATATGGAACTATTCTCAGGCTCGGAATCTCAAACGGATATCGATAACATCAAAATCCACTTCAACCCAAACTTAGGAAATTCTTAAACCTTCAAAATGCCAACCTTCCGTATAAGCGCTGGAATACTCCCGGGCCACCCGATACTCGACCCGAACATACGCACAAGCCAAAATCATCATATGAACCTATTAGAACCTTCAAATCACGATTCCGAGGTTGTTTACTCAAAAGTCACACCTAAGTCAATTCTTTCAACTTAAATCTTTCGAATTTAGAATTTTCTTTCCAAATCAATCCTGAACTTCCCGAGATTCAATTCCGACCACATGTGCGAGTCATAATACCAGAAGTGAAGCTACTCAAGGCCTCAAACCGCCGAACGACGTGCTAAAGCTCAAAACGATCGGTCGGGTCATTACATTCTTCCCTACTTAAACATACGTTCGTCCTCGAACATGCTAAGGACTGCTCCGAAGTTGTCCAAAATCACGGTACAACACCTTGTGCACCTACCCGTTCCACCACATTGTAGTTGAACACATTCGCTCGATCCAGACTAAAAATCCTCCCAATAATCTTAGCTAACAAGCTTTAGAACCAAGTTCTAACTTCCAAATTTCTTTACATGGCTTGATTCTAACACACGAACACCGTACTAATCACCACACATTGTACCAAAACACGATCATGCATCTATGCTGAATTCACACCATGCACCACATAAGTCGGTTGCCCATAATAACATCCTCCGACCACAATAATTGAAATTTCACAAATGCGATGCCCACACTACATCTCATGACGCATATAAATCTTGTTCCAACTTTCGCAATATTGCCTCGACGAAAGAGTCGTGGAGAAACTCATAACCACCTGCCAAATCAATAATTCATGGAGTCTCTCCTCCTTACAAGAACCATTACCTCATTTTGAGCTGAATAACGATATTTTCCCTTTAATGTACCTTATATAAATCTGATATCACAAATTGCAGGTCCAATAACCTTGTCTCACCCAGTACAAGCTGTTCAGGCAATAAGCCACCTCAAACACTGACTCAGATCTCATATGACACCATCAATGCGCCGATGAGCTACAACTCAAATATGAAACATAAGGAAGAACGGACTCTGGAAAAGAATTACATAGCCCGAGCAACGAAATAAACGGTCGAACAGATATTATGAACCCTTCTCAGAAAATGAGAAAAAAAATACGCAGGAATAGATATAGGGAACCATACAACATATCACTGTTGCGACGTGCAACCCGATCCAAACATGATACTATTGCGGCGTGCAACCCGATCCAAATAACGTACCTGTGGTGGCGTGCCACTCGATACACTCATAACCATAAATAAGGACATGCTCATCAATCCATAATGCTTCTACCTACGGAATACTGAATATCGTCCATAAGCACACTAAGTGCAAAAATACAACTCTGGGGAGACGGATAGCGCCACACGTCACAAAACCCAAGCATGACTAAGGTGCAATAAATGATCTACATCTTGAGGGCCATCCTGCTCATCTAATACCACAAGCTACACGAGACCACAACACATGTGCGAATAACTCCCACAGTTCACAACTAAAGAACTAGGGCGCCTTCCAGGCATAAACATTCACATTAGCGACAGTACTAGAACCTCCACACTTGGTTTCAATCTTTAACAATCAAGTGGCTAATATGTCATACTTATACAATTTTCCCCGTGGAATACTCTCGCTCGATCTTTCGCACCAGGTAGAAAAGTCTGCACATCCATACCACCAACCGTTCCAAGGATGTAAAGCAAATCAAGAATCCGCAAATCAATACACAAAGCCTCTTACACAAAATGTTGTCCTCAGGTGACACTAAAGAAAACGCCAGCTTACTTTGAACATCTGAATTTTCCCTGCTCATTCGAGCCCGTGACATTCTTGTCAACACCGAACCGCAACCTTGATTCTCAACTTTCAAATTCCCATGCTGCTCACGGCACCTATCATGCCGATATGCAAGAATACACAAATTCATCATAACTCCTGAACTACTAGTAGAATAAACACTTCATTTGCCAGAAGCCTTTCACTTAACTCATTTCCGAAGAACCCATGCAATACGCAACTGAATTACCAAGCCGCAGAAACACAACCTCAAACCATGATCTACATCGTCATAACTCCCCCGGGACCCATTTACAAAGCAACGCCATTTGAATCAAATATCTCCCAAATCAATCAGGTTGATGATGGTTGTCAAGCCCGCACGTACAACCACAACCCACATGTATAACTTCACACAATGAAGGAACTGATCCTTGCCACAATCATGTTGATTCAGCCATTACTAACCGAGCCACCTTCATTCAATTTACCCTTGACCTGACTTAGAAATATGATAGCTCTGTTCACAAAATAACGAACTCAATCCGCACTCAGCTCGAGAGACCCGAATCGCGAGACCACATCATCTCAATACCCATGACTCATCTCATACCTCCTTTTGCGCAAAATAGCATCTCTGACTGGTGCACCCATTCTGCAAGACCTTCCGCGAGTCCAAAGATACTTCTTCCTTTATTCCAATACTACACTGCATGTCCGACACTGACATAGAACATTCCATGTTCGGTTTGCAATCCACTGCCAAAACTCGATCCTTAACCACACGACGGACCCGAAATCCTTCGGAACTGCACTTTAATTCTTGAACCTACTAGGACCATTGTTGAGAGTCACCCACCTTGACCTGATCTCGAACATAACCAAACCCCAACCCTCTGCTAGCGCATGAACACCCTCTCAAAGAAGCAACCGGCTGAATTCCTTTCCTTGTACATTACATCCACAAAACATAAACTCTGAGTCTTCCCAAACCTGCACATGAATGGATAAGGCAGAATATAGCACACATTTATCAATTTCTCTACTCGAATTACCCCTGATATTTCCTTTTCTTAGTCACAAATAATCCACCAATGCACCGATAACCAGAAGCTGCACAAGCCGACAACCACGCGATCCAATCATAGACAATGGGGCTCCCCAACTTAGCTTTAAACTACCATCACATAATGTAGAGCCCACAACGATTCCTCCTTCTTATTTACCATGATCCCGTACCGTTAACCCAATGAATTTCTCGAAGTCTTTTGTTAATCTTTTCATAAATATTCTGAATCATCAATCACAATCACATATTCGTCCTCTTACCGGATAGCAAGTAGTATTCTTCGCAGAAACTTCGTCAACATCACGTAACCGCTAATCCTGCCCACAGGTGATAACCCTCCTGTAGAATTCCATGCTGACATCTTCCAACGGCGCTACGCTGGTTACAACTACCACGAAATCAGTAAACTCTCCTGAGCCCATGCTCGCCCACCAATTGTACAAGTCCGTTCATTCCCCATTGACATCAACTAAAAATGCGACAACACATTCCAAACTCGAAGTCATGTTGCATCCCAACGATAATCCAATCTTCACACCCCTCTTCATTTCTAGCAACTCCTTTCGGCCATATTAAATCTTTCTCCATACAGTAACCATCATTCCCAATAAGATACGTAGACCAAATCACCTGCCATCGCGATTTCCAAACCGTTCAACACTTTCTCAAGGTATGTGGCTATCCTACCACAGGATCTATATGCTACTCTGCCTCTCTTACTTCGGTCAAAACCATCTCTTTTAAACGACTTCTCGAGTTCCGCTTCTCATACTTGACCCGCTAGTAATTCAACCACCACAAGATACCTCCCAGATATCCTTTCTCATTCTTCATTACCAAAAGGTTGTATCAGTTCATACTCCATCTCTGTAGCACCTGAGCTAATAGATTGCTAACAACTTTAAGCCTCCTGGAAGATCCTCTTCCTTGAGCCATCACATTAGAAATACCACTCCTGAACCGCTGCACACCGTTATTTCTGAAAACCGCCCCTCAGGCACCAATTCACCACACCCTGCCCCGAAGGGAAAAAATCAAAGGAGACCATGACTCCGGCAAACCGTAGTGCGTTCAAACAAGAACAACCACACCTTATCACAATGAAAACTCCACCACGCTCGAAAATACCAAGTCTCGTTACTCCGTCGACCAAAACTTGAACACGCATAGCCCGATTGCCGTTCCTTTACTGGAATTAATGCTGAACCTCTAAATCATACACTGAAAAATCCTCTTTTGGAGTCATCCACTGCCTCGGCACATAACCAAGCACCTTACCATTACACCAAGGCCGTGTGATAACAACGTGTGAACATCATAGCAATTTGTGCATAGCCTCACGAGCTGAAACGACAAAACACCCTTCCGCTAGGCGATGATAATAGCTGCCCGAACGTAGGGAAAAACATCCTGCACCACGTTTGCAGTACCATTACAACTCCTCGACGCCCAATTGATAACAAGCGCTTCGTGTCGCATAAGATTGAGTAGGAAGGAAATAAAGGCACAAGCCTCAATGGAATCAACCACACGATGAGGAAATCAAGAAGAAAAGTGCTCCTAACAGCTCTGTAGCCTCTCGAAAAATAAGTACAGACGTCTCCGCATCGATCCGCAAGACTCTACTAGACTTACTCATGACTCGTGAGATCTAAGTGAACCTAGAGCTCTAATACCAAGATGTCACGATCCAAAACCACTAGCGGTCGTGATGGCGCCTAACACCGTCGTCAGGCAAGCCAACAGTGATTAGTCAATTTAATTACTCATTCTAGTACCTTAAAATCATAATTTTTATTAATAAAATAGTTTGAAATAAAATTAACACTAACTATAATAGTGAATGACCTGTAGGAATCCCTAAAACCCGGTGTCGCTAGTGCATGCGTATCAACTAGGAAATATAATAAAATACAACATCTGTCTTGAATACTAGTTAGATAGGAAAATATAAATAACTCTAATGGAGACTCTACAGGCAACGGATCCTAACATGAAATGCAGCTCACGGTAAAGTCCCCGAAATGGTCGCGCCTTTGCGCCCAAACCACTAGACATATAAGTACCTACACAAAAAGTGCAGCAAGTGTAGTATGAGTACGTAAATCAATGCGTACCGAGTAAGTCCTAACCCCAGAGAAGTAGTGACGAGGGGTCGACATCAGCACTTACTAGTGGTCCAATATGATAGATACAGTAGAAGTAAACAGAGAGTCATAGTAGATAAATGAAATAACAAGTGTAAATACGTGGTACAGTCCTCCTCTCAGCAATGACATAAACCCTCAGCTAGTAGCTACCTCCTCAACCGAAGTATATATATATAATGGACCTTACCAAATATGTCGTCACAGTTCGATCAGGAACAAGCTCACAGATATGCTGGCTTCTTGCCTATTATTACGCACGATTTCATAAGAGTATTTTATAGAAAAGCCGAGGCGTACGACCCAATCTATCATAACATTACCAAACCATAGATACATTTATTTATTACTGAGGCAAACGGCCCGCTCCCATGAAAGTGTGCTACATATCCTGCCGAGGCGTACGGCCTGATCCATCATAGTGTGCACATATTATGACAGGATCAGGCCATACGCCTCGGTATTTCTATAAAATACTCTTATAAAATCGTTCGAAATAATTGGCAAGAAGCTAGAATATATTTTGACTGGTTTGCACTTTGTTTGAATAGTTTTGAATCGACGGGCTTTGATTTGAGATATTATAGAGGCTTTGGAGCCGGTTTTGGAACTTCAGAGCGAGGTAAGTCTCATGTCTAAATTTTTAGGAGGAAACTAACCCTTGGTGATGTAATTGGTATGTGTTGATTATTGCGGGGGCTACGTACGCACAAGGTGACAAGAGTCCGTTCGTAGCTAGATTCGTGTTATGTCCGGGTAGACTTAGGTTCACACCATGCTATAGCTGTATTAGTTGAGTTGTCTCCTACCTATTTAATTCCTTTATTTTATGTTGTGACTTGAAACGAGACTTCTGTAAAGTGATAGACTCGATATGGTAGAGATTCGACGGGCTTCATGATTAGCCGCGAAATAATTGTACTCACCTTACGAATTTCTCTCACGTTATGCATTTTGGTCGAAAGATTTCCTTAAAAATTTATAATTCATACGTCTACTCGTGAATGGGGTCAAAGACTCGTTAAAGCTTCCGATTCTTGTGGGATCGGGCCGTTCCCCTCGGCAGTATAACAGATATATCTATGGTTCGTGCAGTTCGACCCTCGGCAGTGCATACATTATGATGTGATCGGGTCGTTCGCCTCGGCAGGATTATGTATCACATTCTCATGGGAGGGGGCCGTTCGCCTCGGCAGTATAATAGATGTATCTATGGTTCGTGTTGTTCGAACCTCGGCAGTGCACATATTATGACGGGATCAGGTCATACGCCTCGGCATTTCTATAAAATACTCTTATGAAATCGTGCAAAATAATTGGCAAGAAGCTAGCATATATATATATATATATATATATATATATATACACACACACACACACACTCCGATTGAGGAGGTAGTTACTAGCTGAGAGTTTAATTCATTACTGAGAGGAGGACTGTACCATGTATTTACACTTGTTATTTCGTTTATCTACTCTGACTCTCTGTTTACTTTTATTGTATCAGTCTTGTTGGACCACTAGTAAGTGTCGATGTAGACCCCTCGCCACTACTTCTCTGGGGTTAGGCTTGATACTTACTGGCTACGTGTTAATTTACGTACTCATATTACACTTGCTGCACTTTTTGTGCAGGTTCATATATATCCGATGGTCTTTGGGCGCAGAGGCACAACTATTTCGGGGGGCTTTACCGTGATCTGCATCTCATGTTACGATCCGCAGCCTGCAGAGTCTCCATCAAAGTTATTTATATTTTTCCTGTCTAACTTGTATTCTAGATAGATGTTGTATTTTATTATATTTTACTAGTCGATGCTCATTCACTTGTGACACCGGTTTTTGGGGGTTCCTACGGGTTGTTCACCACTGTAGTTCGTGTACATTCCATTTCACGCTATTTCATTAATAAAAATTATGATTTTTAGGTAGTAGAATGAGTAATCAAATTGACTAATCACCGTTGGCTTGCCTAACGGCTTTGTTAGGCGCCATCACGATCTTTCGTGAATTTTGGATCGTGACATTGATAGATCAAAATAGCCCAAAAATATTAAACAGAAGAACTCATAGGGAAAAGACACTATTTTTTGGACTACAATACCTTCTACGTTAATTCTTTTAATATTTAAGATTTTAACATTAATAAAATTTTGTCTATTAAATTCTTATTAAAAATATGTAGGATGGTTTAATAAAATCAATTCCATAAGAATCCTCCGTTGGCAATACATTATCACTATATAATGTCCAATACCAAGAAAAAATAAAAGTAATTTTAAATGGAATGCATAAAGAATTGAAATTGAGAAAAAAAATATCCCCACGGTAATAAATTTGATATTATATTTGAATTATTTTCCTACTCAAATAAACTATTTTATCATGTAATTTTGAAAAATATACCCAATTATTAAACAACAACTAAGAAAATATTAAGAATATAAATATGTGAGAAAGAGAAAGAAATATGGTTGGTAAGATCAATACCGCTAATGATTCTGCAAAACTAAAGAACTAAAAGTAAAATGTCAGATCGATCTTTTTACTCTTTGAAAATAAAATTTATTGTAGATAAAATTATAATTAGGATTAAATATTCAAAACAAGAGATGAACTAATATTAAGATCTGAATCAACATAAAATACATTATTTCTTATATAAGACCAACTATTTAAATCTTTCAATTAATTATTCAGCAAGAGAATCTAATTCTATTATTTTTTATCATCATATGAATAAAATTATTTTTCAAGTTAAAACAAAACTTAGGGGTCGTTCGATATATGTGATAAGGATAATAAACCCGGGATAAAGTTAGTTATATCCCATATTTGGTTTGGGTTATTAGATAATACCGGGATAATTTTTATACTAAAATGGTGGGATTAGTTATCCCATATAGAAGGTGGGATATCCCGCCATCGTACCAAACAACCCCTTAAGGTACATAAATTTATTCCATAAAAAGAGCGTTAGAGTTAAAAAAAAATTAAACCACAAAGTATAAAAAAGGCTAGTATAGTATTAAGATTCAAAATGACATACATGTGTCTAAGGAAGCACAATCAAAGCTAAATCCTAAACAAGAATAAACTTTCAAGACTATATTATAAAGAGCCGACTCTGGTATAGCAGGATTATATTTTGTAAATGCCTCCGGTGGAATCGAAATAATATTTTTATGTCATGCATTACTTGCAAATTCAGATCAAGAGGCATGATACTGTTAGCAATACTAACAAGTGGTGTACCAGCAACAATATTTTATTATAAGGCCACTCACTTTAGATTTGATGTATCTCTTCAAACAACTGAAATGACCATCACTATAACAACCTAGCTGGTCGTTTTGAGAGTATTAGCCATGATCCCCTATTTACTGCTTCCTCTATTTCATTTTATGCTTATGTGGCTTGCCGGGAGGATTTGTTTGGTATTGGAGTGAAATGGGACATATAGTCCCTAAAATAAAAGCTTAAGTTCCAGGAATTTGACCATAGTTGGAATTGTGTGAAGACGGCTCTGGAATGGAGTTTCGACAGTTCCTATAGCTCCATAGGAAAATTTTGGTCATAGAAGCATGTTCGGATATCGAATTGGAGGTCCATAGGTCATTTTACCATCAATTGGCGAAAGTTTGAAAATTTGATAAATTTTGGGAAGTTTGACCGGGAGTGGACATTTTGATATCGGGGTCGAATTTCGATTCAGGAAGTTAGAGTAGTTTCGTAATGTCAATTATGACTTGTGTGCAAAATTTAAGGTCAATCGGACTTGATTTGATATGTTTTGGCATCGGATGTAGAAGTTTGAAGTTTTAAAGTTCATTAGGCTTGAATCGATGCGCGATTCGTGTTTTTAGTGTTGTTTGATGTAATTTAAAGGCTCGACTAAGTTCGTATAATATTTTAGGGCTAGTTGGTATATTTGGTTGAGGTCCCGGAGGTCTTGTCTGAGTTTCGGATGGTCAACGGGTCATTTTTGGACTTAGAAGATTTTCTGGTGCTTGGCTAGTTCTGGTGTCATAGCACCTGCAGTGGGTTTGGCCGCAGGTGCGGTCTCACTTAAGCAATGAAATCATAGATGCGGAGGCGGGGAGGATGGCCAGCGTTCGTAGGTGCGGTGTGAAGGCCGCAGAAGAGGAGTCGCTTCTGCGGAAGACTGGTCGCAGAAGCGGACGTGTTTGCGCATAAGCGGATTTAGACCGCAGAAGCGGAATGGGTGCCAAGAGTTGTTTTCGCAGAAGCGGATCACGGGCCACAGAAGCGCGTGCGATATCGATATCGAATGGGTGCCAATTTGGTGCCGTATTTTGGTAACTTTGGTGTGGGTAAACTCGATATCGAATGGGTGTTCGTATTTAGTTACTTTTACCCGATTCTGAGAGGCGGGCCCGGATCGACTATTTGGGGCGAATTTCTAATTTCTTGCTAATGTCTTGATTTCATTAATTAGATTAGTTTCTTATAGCTATATTTATGGTATGTAATTACTTTTGGCTAGATTTGGGCCATTCGGAGTCGGAAAAGTCAAGGAAATGCATTTTTATTGACTGATTGAGCTTGGCTTGCGGTAAGTGGCTTGCCTAATCTTGTGTGGGGGAAAATCCTTTAGGATTTGGTACTATTGTGACAATTCTGTGATATGTGAGTGTCGTGTAGGCAAAAAACGACGAATGCAATCGCTTGAAAAAATCTTTTTTTTGGTCCAACTAGTAGTAATTTCTATTAGGTTCCACATTTTTTATTTCCATACTGCCCCATCCTTGTAGCTAGATCAAGAAAGTACACGGGCTAATTATTGAAAATCCGATTTTCACTGAATAGTAACATGTTATATCTAAAATGAATCATCCCAGCATGTGTAGTTATCCTGTTTAGCCTAATATCGTATGTCTACGTGTCTTAAATGCTTATTTGAAATCTGTGCAACATACTTAGTTAAATTCCTGTTTTTCCTTGATTTGTATTTAGTCTTAAACTGTGGGATTTCTTGCAGTTAATTGTTGTTTCCATCGGTTTCGAGCTGAGCGTTTACTTTTGGGACTACGAGGTGGTACTTCGGAGATCCCCGTTGCATATTTACTTTTGGGATTACGAGGCGGTACCTAGGGAGATCCCCTATTGCGTATTTACTTTTGGGACTATAAGGCGGTACCTCGGGATATCCCCATTGCTTTTCGAACTATGAGGCGGTACCTTGGGAGATCCCCTGTTGAGTATTTCCTTTTGGGACTACGAGGCAGTACCTCGGAAACGCTCCTGTTGTTTACCCCTATTTGACTCTGTAGTTTCCTCTTCTGTATTTCTCGTTGTTAAATTCTCAGTCTTTTATTATATTACTATATCTTCTGCCTTAATTATTATATTTCAGTGGGGCCCTGACCTGACCTTGTCACCACTCTACCGAGGTTAGGCTTGGCTGCTACTCTTCTACACATGTTTGTGTACAGACCCAGGTACCTCCTACCAGCCCCGCTATTAGTGGAGAGTCATGCTGCTGCTACGGAGACTTCAAGGTATATCTGCCAGCGTCTGCAGACCTCGGAGTCCCCCTCTATCCTTTTATGTTGTTCTTCTTTATTTTTCCTAGACACTGATGTATAGAGTATCACGACCCAAATATTCCACCACAGGCCTTGTGATAACACCTAATCTCTAAGACTAGGTAAGCCGATTACAATTACATTCGAGCCTTTTTTTTGTTGAAACATATAATTTAATACAAGTGTTGAAACCAACATCGAAAATAATAATAATAATAACCTCCCAAGACTGGTAATATTGAGTCACGAGCTCTACCTGAATACATGTAATAATCACAAGGATTGAGCATACAATACTGTTCGAATAAGAGTTGATAGTACAATAAAATGGAAAGACTCCAAGGGTATGCGACGACCAAGCAGCTCTACCTTGAATTCTTGTGATCAACTCACTAACTATGTCCGAATCTGATATCTTCAATACCTGGCTCTGCACAAAAATGTGCACAAGTGTAGTATGAGTACACCACCGTCGTTACCCAGTAAGTATCAAGACTAACCTCGGTGGAGTAGTGACGAGGTACAGTCAAGATACTCACTAGTCAAATAACCTATGCAATATAGCAGTATACAATAGTAATGGAAAACAACTAGCAGTGATAGCAACAAAAATCAACTAGTGATATAAACAGCAAGGCAACAAGAACACCATAAATATTTCTCAAACGAATAATGAACACAGTACAACCAATTAATCAAGTCCTTCAAAATATACATCCTTTATCTATAAGTCTTTCGAATAGAAATATTAAGAATATAATCCTTTCAATTAAATATCTTACAAATATAGTTCTTGCAGTAATTTCTTTCGAATATAATTCCTTCAAATAAAACTTTTCAAATATAATTCTTTCAAATAAATATCTCCGAATATAATTCTTCAAATAAAATTTTTTGAATATAATTCTTTCAAATAAATATCTTCGAGTATAATTATTCAAATAAAATCTTTTGAATATAATTCTTTCAAATAAAATCTTTCGAATATAATTCCTTCAAATAAAATCTTTCGAATATAAATTCCTTTCAAGTAGAATCTTTCGAATATAATTCTTACAAATAAAATCTTTTCGAATATAGTTCTTTCAAATAAATATCTTCGAATATAATTCTTCAATAAAATCTTTTGAATATAATTCCTTTCAAGTAAAAGTCACCATGTGACACCTCATTTCATAATCATAAAAATTACAGTATCAATCCACTTTCATATTTCCACGATACCCCGTGCCCATATCTCTATCACAACCGCAAGGACAACTCACATGGCAGAAGACAAAATAATATAATGGAATGACTGAGAAGCGAACAATGAGAAACTACAGAAAGATAACAACACAGCAAATAGAGGTAAACAACAAGGGCGCTCCCGAGGTACCGCCTTATAGTCTCAAAAGTAAATACATTACAGGGGAACTCCCGAGGTACCTCCTGGTAATCCTAAAAGTAAATATGCAAATAGGGCTCCCAAGGTACCGCCTCGTAGTCCTAAAAGTAAATATGCAAACAGAAAAACTCCCGAGGTACCGCTTCATAGTCCCAAAAGTAAATATGCAAACAGGGGGATCTCCCGAGGAACTGGCTCGTAGTCCCAAAAGTAAATATGCAAACAAGGAGATCTCCCAAGGAACTGTCTTGAAGTCCCAAAAGTAAATATGCAAATAGGGGGATCTCACGAGGAACCGTCTTGTAGTCCCAAAAGTAATTATGCAACAGCAAAAATGGAAGAATAACTCAGCAAGAACAACCTCTTCTTAAATCCAAGTTTCTGATAAATATATTAACGTCTCAATTTAAAATTACTTAATTAATTATTTACAGATGGAAAATCCATAGTGTAATTATTTCTAGAAAATGTCAATTCAACAAGCACATGGAATTCACATAAAAATCAAAGTAGCAAGCACACCAAATTATCATATAAAATAAATTCGACAAACAAATAATGAGACATGACAAATAAGGATTTAATAAGTGCCAGCAATTTCCAGTTTAATATTTAAATATGCCCACGACTTTAAACCAATATAATTTGCACATATAAGCCTGAGTACGTACTCGTCACCTCGCGTGCACGGCTTTCACATTATACAAATGGCACATACGACTCAATGTCTAAGGGGTAATCCGCTCACTCAAGGTTTAGGCAAGATAATTACATTTTTGAATTTAGGCCGATATTCCAAAATTTCCTTCTTGCATGAAATAACCTCCAGCCGGCTCAAATCTAGCCAAATAAATTATATAACTTCATTAAAATTTATCAGAAGTAATTCCGGATAATAAAACGTCGACATAAAATTTTATTCTAAAAAGTCAACGGAGGTACCGCCTCTCGGAACCTGACAGAATTTTTACGAAATCTGAACACCCATTCCGATATGATTTCAACCATACTAATTTTATCAAATTCTGATGACGAAACGACCTCCAAATCCTCAATTTAAGGTATAGAAAATTTCTACCGTTTTCAACCCAATTCACTAATTTCATGATAAAAAGAATAATAGATTCATGTATTTTAACCAAAATCGAGTTAGGAATTCTTACCCCCAATATTTTTGTTGAAAAACTCTCGCAAAATTGCCTCACCCGAGCTTTCTTCGTCCAAAAATGGAAGAATCATTTGTGACTTTATTCTGCTGCCCATGGTTTTTTTCTTCGCATTCGCGACCCTCCCCTTGCGTTCACGATGAACAAATTCCTCAACAGCCATTTTCCAACTCTTCTCAGACAACCTCTAGTATAATGGTTATAACCTTTGGTACAAACCTCCAAATGACAAATGGTTTGACTTCCTGAAAATTATACATAAAGGACTACAACTTTCATGTTTTGATCATCTTCCAAATCGTTATAGATTGCGAGCTATAAGCTTCCAAAGTCAGCCCTGTGCAGCAGAAATTTCTTCTTCTCGATTTCCAAACTCTTCCCAGATAACCTGTAGTGTATCAACCATCACTTTTTATACACAATCCCAAACGATTGGTTTTCTGGAAACTAAACACAAAGGGCTACAACTTTCATTTTTGGATAATCTCCAAATTCCTTATAGATTGCAAGATATAAGCTTCCAAATTTGGGTGACGGACAGTAGGAGTTCCTTCTTCGCGAACGCGAGAGTCTCTTCGCAAACGCGAAGAACAAAATTCAAGAAGCCAAATCCTTCTTTGCGAACGCGAAGAACAACACCAGACATCAGAAAACCAGCATCCAAAGTAGCCCAAAATAATCCGATAACACCTGAAACACACCCGAGGCCCTTGGGACCCCAACCAAATATACCAACAAGTCTTAAAACACGATACGAACTTAGTCGAGGCCTCAAGTCACATCAAAAAACTCTAAAAATACGAATCGCACCCCAATTCAAGCTTAATGAACTTTAGAACTTCAAACTTCTACATCCGATATCGAAACCTATCAAATCAAGTCTGATTGACCTCAAATTTTGCACACAAGTCATAAATGACGTAATGGAGCTATTCCAATTTCCGGAATCGAAATCCGACCTCGTTATCAACCAATCGACTTAAGGTTGAATTTAAGAATATTTAAACACTTTATTTTTCAACTTTTTGCCAAAATGTGCCGAATTGTCCTACGGACTTCCAAATCTAAATCTGGACTTACGCCTAAGTCCAAAATCATCGTACGAAGCTATTGACATCATAAAAATTTCGTAAAGGAGTCGTTTGCTCAAAAGTCAAACTCCGGTCAACTCTTTTCGTTTAAGCTTCAAAAGTAAGAATTGTTCTTTCAATTTAATCCTAAATCATCCAAAAATCAAACTCTACCATACACACAAGTCATAATACACATCACAAAGCTGCTGGGGACCTTAAGCCACCGAACGAGGCGCTAATTCTTAAAATGACAATTCGCGTCGTTACAACAGAGACTGTTAGAACAGTTCCTTAGAGCTTGTAACTTGTGACTACCGGGTCTTTGGGAGGTGTTATACTCAGAGTTGTTGGTTTTACTTGTATATGCCGAGCGGCAGTTTTTCAGCTTTATCTATATATATAATGATGTTTTAAGGTTTAGCCGTTATTTCTGTTATTATTTCAGTTATTCCGCAACTGTTAGGCTTACCTAGTCTTAGAGACTAGGTGTCGTCACGACATCTTACGGAGGGAGATCTGGGTCATGACAATTGCAAATATATCAAAGCAGAGCAATAGTGCTAATAAGGAAAGCAAAATTGATAAGATGGAATGAGGCGCTTATGGCTAAGTGTCAAACGATCGAAATAATTGTCCGAAATCTAGAGATATATTAGATATCAGTGGACCGTTTGGTGAAAAATTAATGGTTTGGGAGGTGATTTATGTCAAGCCACAATCGACAAAAGCAGAGACTGTAAAAACTAACTTGCCAAAATTATACTTATGGCCTCAAATGAAAAAGATTCAACTAATAAGAAATATAAAGCAAGAACAGATCCTGTATTCAGTGACATCTTTCTTCATGTCGGAAACGAAGAAGAGCATCCAATAAAAGATGATTTTATTCTTTTAGAACACTTGATTATCAACCTCAATGGCAATAGTAGTGCATCTAATAAGGGTAATATTTCCATCGTTAGATTAAAACGCAATTTGCAAACTGCATGATAGAAATTAAAAAGCTATCTTAGCTAACAAATTAATGTGTTGATCAAATAAATAAAATGTTGATAGCAAATTTTATGGTAAAAACAAATAATTTTTCAGTTTTTGACTCAGCAGAAGATGATACCACTATTTACTACTAAAAGAGTACTTAAATATTTTAATATCAAACGGCCTTATACCATACAAGTTTCTTGTCAAGTTTATTATTTCTTAAGTATGTTAGTGTCATCATATATATAATAGACTAAGTTAAAATTAATATTCCATTGTATATAGGTTGATTTTGAAGAAAAATATGTCTGTCATGCTACTAAAAATTTTAGATCTGCCGAATAGCTTATGTAGTATCACACAGATAGTACGTAGAAGTTTTGACAATAATATCATACAAAAATTATGATACTGGTCAATGTGCTTCTAAATATATTTTTATCCCTGAATTCAGCATTCGTCTTCCGAAACTAAAGAATATCCTTTATGTGAAAATAATTTTCAGCATGTTTATGTTTTGCAATTACAATAAATAAAGCACAATGACAAACATCTTAAATATTAGACTATATCTATCGCACGGACAACTATATGTTGCACTTTCAAGAGGAATATCAATATTAACATCAAAATTTGTGGTTATGACAGAGCAACCAAAGCATTAGAAGGAAACATACACAAAAAGTATCGTCTACAAAGAAGTGTTCGGTAAGATACTATCACATTAAATACTTTTAAACTATAATACATAAATATCTAACTAACATGACTAAATTGATCATTTGTGTAAGTTCTGACGATGTCCTTTCATTTTGAATTTTACGTATTATGCTAATGTAATAATATTTTTCGGCATTTAGATAATTGTTGTATTATTATAAATAAAAATTCTCTCATTAATTAAATTATGTTATTCCTTCATATAAATAAATTTTTAAACCATCATGTGTTATTATTAACGTGCAACGAACGTTCATAGATACTAGTATACGAAAGAGTCTCTTTTAATTTTATGGAAAAAGGAAAAGTTGAAGTTTAAATTCGACTGGGCCGATGTCCCAATGAAGGGAGGAATTCAAAAATAGCCAGATTTACAAGTGGTAATTGAAAAATAGCCACAATTTCAAAAGTAATTAAAATTTAGCCACTTTTCATGTAAAGATAAATTTGAACGAAAACACTGTTCAAAATCCGGTAACTGGAGTTCCAGTATAATATACCGGTCCAGCATAATATGCTAGAAGTTCATATATAGGTGCTCCAATCTTCAGTATATTATGCTGGAACATTTAGCGTGTTGGAGTTCCAGCATAATATGCTGGAAGTTCATACACCATTAATCTCCAGTATATTATGCTGGACCGATCCGTATTGCAGTAAAATTGTAGTTATTTTTCAATGACTTTACAAATGCTGGCTGTTTTTTAATTACCCGTCCGAAAACTGACTAGCCCGGACTATTTTTACCCCAATGGAGTAAGTAATCCATCACGTCATGCAGGCTTAAATCCAGTGAGTTGAATGACATGTATTTTCAATAATTTGCACAGTGGTTTCCGAGTCCAACAACCAACGACAAGCGTCTTCTCACCATTTTTATTTCTTTCCATTTTCAATAATTTGCACATGGTCAAAATAATAACACAACCATGAAGCTGCGGGATTTTAGTTGCTCAGTAGGTTTGCTACCTCTGAACTTCTAATTTGTTAGTAAGAGTTCTATTCTTCACCCTGTAACCCTCTTCCCCATTTTCCCTTCCCCTACCCACTATATGTATGTGTATATATATACATACATATTAAACAGCCGTTCTTTTTTAAGATCCCGTTGTGCCCAAAAATTAGATAAACCAAAGGTAACTTTCCAGCTATAAGAAAGCAATTCCTTACTGAACCACCTAATGGGAAGGAAGGAAACTTTATCCAAGTAACAACAGAGTGAACTTAAGTTACTAGCAAGGCGGTCTCTAGGTAGTTGATATATTCTGATTAATTCATTGTTTAAAACTTATACTAGAGTACAACCAAGTTTAGAAAGAATGGTGGGAGGTTATGTTGAAGTTCTCTTCATTTTATAGGACGTTTGCGTTTGGTTTGTATTTAGAGTGGACTGACTTGAAATAATAAGAGAGACTGAAAGATTTGGTTTGTTGTTGGAGCCTTAACTTAGTTCCAGACTGAAGCGAGATTGACTATAATTAAAGAAACAAACATTTTTGTCAAATCCAACCACTAAACTGATGCCACAAAAAAAAAAAAAAAAAGAATAATGATGGCATTTCACGAGCTTAAGTAACTTTTTCAACATTCTTGAAGAACAGCTATTTGGGTATTTGATTATGAGTTTATACCCCGTGCATTGACAGTGTAAAAAGTTTTATGTTATCGGGTTAAACTAATCTACAACAACATAAAGTTAACTGTCAATATCAAGCCTGATACAGTAACTTGAAAAATAGAACAATAACCTACTATAATTGATCGAATTCTACTGGTAGTGAAAACAATCTTTGCAGTGTATGACTTAAAACTCTTTGATTATTTGGGTACTAACTAAACAATTCAAATTCCCAAGGCATCAACCACATGAAGGATTATGTATATACTGATACGGTTACTAGCGTAGCATTACAAGTGCAGCTCATAATCCATGGCATTTTACACTAGTTTCCAGTAGATTGCATGCAAGTACTTATACATGGTTCAGTTGTACAATAAATTCTGTTGCTTATCCTGTAATTCTCTCATTTATATTTTACACCTAGATATGAGGCTTGATTGGTTGCCCTGTTTCTCAAAGTTTGGGGATAGTAATCTGTAAAAGTCCGTCCCTGCATTGTAAAACACTCATGAATTTCAGAATTTTAATATAAATATTTATGTAATGAAACATTTCAAAGACCTCTTTTCTTGACTCAAAACATTAAGCATGCAGAAATAACAGGTAAATGATAACAAGTTTTGACAACTTACACAAAATTAGCTGAGGCGCTATCCTTGTTGGCATTATTTGGAAGAGGCCAGAAAACCCGATAAGGTCCCTGTACGATCTCCCTTTTGTGATAAGACGATACAGAGTCATCCGACTTTGTTGCCACTTTCCACCATTTTGTTGAACGATTTCCAGAAACTATTAAGCTGTCGAGGACATAACACTCGTCTATTAGATCAATACGAATTCTGAATTCGTCATTGTCTCATTGCAGAAGATGCTCTTTTAAGATGAACTTTATGTAACATGATCATCCCTTATAATTAAGGGATGACCGTGGAACAAAAGACTAATGGATAATTGCAAGTTATTTACCTTTTATCACTGATTTCTACCTTTATATCATTTATATTGACACCAGGAAGTTCTATCGATACGATGTACATGCATCCAGATTCTGCAACATCCATCCTAGGAGACCATTCACTTCCTGTTTTAGCAACACAGAAAGTGAATTTTTAAACATTCTGAAGAGGTTGTACCCTCAATTTCTAGAACAAAAAGCATTACTGCAATACATTATTAATTCCAGCAAAAAACGCCAATCAAAGTAAAACATCATCTTTGTTTACCATTAGATTCAAGTCCATTTCTTCTTTCTTTCAATTGGGAACGCGACTTTTCATTAGTTCCTGTACTTGGCCTAGCGAATTTCGGAGCTTCTGATGCAGTTTGATTGTATTTGCAACCTTGTGCAACATACTGGAATTCTTTATTAGTAGGTCTAGAATACATTGGTCCTTCAGAAGCAATAGAACTCTTTTTTGCACAACTATTAGGCTTTAAAGGCAAGGCAGATTCAGTACTACAGCTTCCCAGCCCCTAGGCAAAAACAATAAGAAAGAAGAGGTTGCTTATCAGAGAGCACAATCTCATTGAAACTAAGGAATAATACTTCTGTTTTTATTCACAGACCTGTTCGCTTGAGTTGAGCCTCATGAAACAAGCTTGAGAAGTAGAACTTTGTCGTGCATAATTCATTCTGTTATCATACCTCGGAACCGCAGAATTCAAACTACTGCTACAGCTCTGATATTCAAACAAGTGAAAAGCCAAATATTGATAACACATCTCTATAGAGAAAGAACAGTATATGGGTAGGTGAGAAGAGAAAACAGGGGAAACGAACAATCTTATGAATTAAAGCAACCATTGTTTGGTACTAGTAATAATTTTCTAAACGAAACAGAGTGATATATAGAAGAAAGACAGTACCATAGGAAACAGATGAGTAGCGGCAGCTGAAATATCATCATGGGCAGCCAAATGAGCAGAAATCATGTTCATTCTTCGTCTCACAACTTGATTCTCCATTTTTCTCTGCTTCTTTGGTACCCGAGTTTCTGTGTGAATATAGAATAGATACTGATATTCTTCGCAGACGTGGGATTTTAAGATGCAAGATTTTTGGATATGGTGATGACGATATGGGCAGATTTTTTTTAGTGTACTTTTTTTGTGGAAAAGATCTTATTCCAAAAATATCGGCACTTAGATGCTACGGTCTTTGCAGTAACGTCATTTTCTTGGCATTTGATAACATCTATCTATGTGCAACTATTCTTTTGGGCTGCTTCGGACTGGATATTTTTCCTTTCTTCACCTTTTTTTTCCCCTTAAACATAATTAAGAAATGATAATTAGGCATATTCATTTCATTGCTGTAACCAGTAAACACATAGTGGCCTATCTTGTCTCGTCAATTTCTCACCGTTTCCGTTTTCAAGTGGAGATTATAAGTTTTGCCTCAATGGTATGTTTATAATTTTTGGAGTTAATACCCTAAAACCTTTTTAAACTATTATATTTTTGTATTTTCTATTTAAACAATTCGGTGTTTCCAAAACTTTTCTGAACTATATTATCACTCATATTAAAACTCCTTAATCGCTCACCTGGTATAACATGTATAGATACTCACTTGGGAGCGCATGGTAGCTAAAAAAAAAAACCATCAAAATGGCTCACCTAACATATAATAATGGCTAATTAGCCTAACCCTTTTTTAGATTTATCTTTTTATAATAAATATTCTCCTTATTTAATTATATCCATCCTTCTTCCTCATTTTTCACCATTCTTCTTTGGTTTTCACCTTTTTCTTCATTTTTTAACCTTTTTTCTTTAGTTCTCCGCATGGGTTTCCTCTAGAAAAATTTTTCCATCTCAAGTTTCCTCTGAAATTATTTAGTCTCTCTCTTGTTTTAGTATTCTTTCATGTCTTACACATGTTGTTGAAAGAATACCAATTTAAATCTTCTTATTAAACTCAACACCTTGTAAAGAATAAATTTGAATCTCTTGAACCTTCTTTATGTCATCTGGAATTAGATAATGTAATTGCTGGTTAATTGGTTTTTATTTGTATAATTTTATTTTGTGTAATCTTTTTTATGTAAGACAAGATGACTTTTAAGAAATACAGCATTATATGCCTTTATTTATATTTTAACTGTGCTACAAAGTGAATATAAATAAGGACTTATCAATTGGAGTCTAGCATAAAGCACAATCACAATTAAACATAAAATTAACACGGTATATTAGATATTATTTTGGCCAAAACTCTTAGAATTAATCAATCATTCAAGAGTAATAAATCATTAGTAAACTATATAAAAAAATTTGTACAAACCATAAGTTAATATAGTTAGACATACATACCTTTAAAAGTCCAACATGGAGTTTTAATATATAAGGGTAATATGGTTTGGGGGATTTTGGGGACACCAGGTTGTTTAAGTAGGTAACTGACAAAAAACTGATAGTTTAGGCGGGTTTTAGGCTGAGTTAAATAGCCACGTGAAGTGCTACATAACACGTTTTTTTAGACAATTAAAAGCGTGTACTAGACGCACCTCTAAGAATGCAATGACGGGGTTTTAATATAAAGGGCAATATAATTCAAGAGATTTTGGGGACACCGAATAGTTTAAGTAGGAAACTGACAAAAACTTAATAGTTTAGGGGAATTTTAAGGTATTAACTCTAATTTTTCCGAAAAAACAAAATATGAGTTCTGATATCACATCTTTAGTTGTCACTTTTATCTTATTTTAGTTGTGGTACTGATTACAAATTTAATTCGTTTTTGGTATTTTGTTGAATTCTCCTTTAAATATTCAGTAAAGTAACTGTTACAGCTCTTAAATAAACATAGCCTTTTTCCAGCTTATTTCACCGTTAACATTCGTAGTTTACATTCTATGCTCTTTCAGCAACATTCGATTCCCTTAAAAAAAAAAAAAAAAAAGGACTGAATTTCAAATTTTATTATCCATTTAATTCATTTATATTCTTTCACTTTCACAATGTTTTACTTGAAGTTGTGAAAATGTGTCTCTTTATATGACGCAACCCTTACGTCATAATTCATAAGTGTACCCTGCCAAGTATAACTAGCAAACCTCACAAGTCATAAGTGTCCACTGCCAAATAGAACTAGCAATCCTCTGCCCTTAATATATTCAAGAGTTGATTTCTGAAACAGTGATTGAACTTACATTTTCTTTACTAAATTAACCAAATTAATATTTATAATTTTAAAGTCACTGCTTTTATGATTTGTAACGCAAAGTTAAATTGATTGGTACATTCTCTAACTCTGACCGAAAAGTTTAAGTATAGGTATGCTAAATCAGCTAAATGTCTAAGTGCCTTTATTTAAGTCAGCTAGAAAATAATATTTGTAGGTAGCAAATATGTTTACCCACTAATCTAAGATAATAAAGAGTAGAGAAGTGGGTCGTGGGAAAGGGATAATTCAAAGAGAGCAGATGAAGAGATTCCTTTCAGATCTTACAGAAGCCAAACTGTAGACTTTGGGAGATAGAAACCAGAAGTGGCTCGTGGGAAAGGGATAAAAGTCAAAGGTTTTATGTGTAGTTGTGTTTAAGTTAAAAAAAGGGTTATGTATATTTTACTGGGTAAATATGTTTACCAGCTTAAAAAAGTTATAAGAAAACAGTGTTGGCTTGGAAAGATACATTGGCATTTTAGCTGATTTGGCATGTTTATTAGGCTTTTCGATCAAAGTTAACGAATTTTCCAGCTATATTTATTTTTAAAGTACCAAATTGTCTTCATATTACAAATTTATTAAAGTGATTTTAGTGGAAAGTATAGAAGTTGGATGACCATACAAAAATTAACCAATATTAAAGGAGGATGTTTAATGGGAAAGAAACGGAAATTTAAAGGGTGCACCCCTTTTATTTTATTTACTTTCTTTTTCCTTTTGTCCTTTTGAAAATTTCTTCCTTTTGTTACTATTTTGTAAATCCATGTAGATTAAGCAGCCTCCTAATTTTTCCAAAATTTTTGGATAGTTTTAACAGTAAACTGTTTGATATTTCTTACTTTTTTGTAACATATTTAAAGCCTTATTTTAAAAAATGAAGAAGTTATTCATTCGCACAAAAGTTATTTTGAATGGACGGAGTAATTATTTTGAAACAGACCCTGTTAGAACTTGAAATCAACAGAAATCTTTAGATTTCAATTAGGGTTCATGGAGAAGGAAAGGGGAAATCGTTTGAGAGAGAGAGATATTCTCCGTTTCAATTAGAAAATGAGCAAAAGAACCGTCTGGATTGTTACTCAACCCCTATTTATATTCGGGTCATACTACGTTGTAAAAACGAAAGAACCTAAAATCTGATACAAATAAATAATGTGCTAGGCCCAACTACTCCAGCTCGCTAGTGATGGCCCAATATTCAGGTAACTCCAATATCCCCCTCAAGTTGGAGGGTGGACACACACCTAACTTGCCGGTCAATGTGCGATGGTGCAAACCTGCCAAAGATTTGGTGAAAATGTCAGCTAGTTGTGAGCTAGCAGGAACATAAGACAAAGAAATGAGTCCATTTGCTAATTTGGTGGGAATGAAATGGCAGTCGACTTCAATATATTTGATCGCTCATATAACACTGGATTCTTGGCTATATGAATTGCAGCTTGGTTGTAGCACAGGATAGGAAGTGGGAGAATAACAGAGAGACCCAAGTCATGTAATAGCCGGACTAACCAAGCCAACTCAGCCACCACTTATGACGACCCGGCCAGTCGTCTCGTGGGTTACTGCTTCGTCTTCCCCATTTTCTATCTCCTTATGTTTCATTATCTGTGTTTAACGTAACCAAGTCGAGTAGTTGAGTGCGGGGTGGACTTGGTAATAAACAAAACACTTAGTCTCTTTCAAGAAGGTTTAAACCGGAAAGTCAACCGGATGTTGACTTCTGGGTTAGAGGGCTCGGATGTGAGTTCCCATGGTTCGGTTAGTTTTGGGAGATGATTTATGACTTAGGAGTGGGATCGGAATTAGTTTTGGAGGTCCGGTGTAGAATTAGAGTTGAATTGGCAAAGTTAGCATTTTGGCAATTTTCGGGTGTTAGGCGAGATTTTTGATCCAAGGGTCAGAATGGGATTCCGAAAGTTGTTGTAGCTTCAATATATGATCTAGGACTTGCGTGCAAAATTTCGGGTCATTCGGATAAGGTTTGGTTGGGTTTAGATCAACAGAGCGATTTAGAGGATTGTGAAATCATTAGGCTTGAATCCGACTCGAATTGGGCATTGAGAGGTTGTTTGAGCGTTCCGAAGGTTGGAACAAGTTTGAATGATGTTATGGAATATGTTGGCGTGTTTGGTTGAGATTCCAAGAGATCGCAAATCTAGGCAGGTTCCTGGGCAAAGTTCATGTTAGAAATGCGGTAGGAAATGCGGACTGCATATCTGACATCGAGATCGCAAACTGAGACAGAAAACTGAACAAAACATAATGCCAAAAATGTGGTCAGAAATGCGATCGCAAACCTGAAATGCGGACCGCAAACCATGCTTCATGTTGAAATTGCGGTGAAGGCTAGGGCCACTTTTGCGGTGGCCGCGTCAAATATGCGGATCGCATATCTGTTCTGCGGCAGATATACGATCGCATATAGGGCCGGACAAGGGTATTTTTGTCTCGATTTTTGGCCCCTTTATAAATAGAAATCAGTGCCCATTTGCCATGCAAGACCCATTTTCGTTACCCACAAAGAGAAACACCTCCAAACACCATAAAATCACAACAAATCAACCTTAAAACTACATCTAAAGGACATTTCTTAGACAATTTCTCAAGAGGAAGAGTTTTGACCATCTTGAACATTGCTGGAGCTATAGAGCTCGGGTCGAAGCAAGTGTTGGGGCAATTCTTGGAAGATTTCCAAGGGAAAATATCGGGGTAAGTGTTCTAGACTTAATCTTGGGCAAATTACCCAAACCTACTGCTATTCTAGCTTGTAATTGTGATTAAGTTGGGAAAATTGTGGAAAAACCCTTAAGTTTAGATTTTAAGACTTGGAGGTCGAAACGATGTCGGAATTCGACAAATCTTGTATGGTTGAACTCGTGGGAAGATAAGGAACCCGTTGAGGTGAACAATTACTGAATTTAAAAAAAGTGGGCCCGGAGCTCGGGTTTTGCTAATTTTGGAATTTCTTAGTATTTATTGATTGTTTTCGCGTGGGCTTTGTTCTCTCAACATATGGTGACGTAATTGTTCTGAATTTGGATAGATTCGACGCACGTGGAGGCCAATTCGAAGGTCAAAGGCATCGTGGGCTAGGAATTTAGCCGGTTCGAGGTGAGTAGTGATTGTAAATGATGTCCTGAGGGTTCGAGACCCCGGATTTACACATCGTAGTACTATATTGAAGTGAGGCACACGCTCGATGATGAGCGTGGGGTCATTTACTACTGGGACTGGGACTTGGTCCATCCCGATTGATGATTTTTACTACATATTTGATTGAAACCTATTTGATATCATCATGTTTTGGGCCGATTGCCATATTTGGGCTTCGTGCCAATTGTTTGAACCCTCCGGGGATTTTTATCACTATTTTTTCACTATTTGTATATTACCTGAACTCAGTCATGTTGTTTCCACTGTTGTGCAACTTAGCCACTTTTTACTCAGTTTCGAGATTTACACAATATTTGAAATGATGTTTGGGCTAAGAACTACTGTTTTACTATGCCCGAGGGGCTAGTGATGATTTTCTGACTGAGTGCGGTCGCGGGCCAGGTGTGAGGTTTTACTGAGTGATATGAGGCCGAGGGCCTGAGATACTGTATATACGCCACGAGGTGGCTTGATTGATATGAGGCCGAGGGCCTAGATGTATGCCACGAGGTGGCTTGATATAGCGCTTGGGCCGTAAGGGGCCCCTCCCGTAGTCTGTACACCCCCAGTGAGCGCAGGGTACCTAGAGATATTACAGTTGGTAACAATGACAACTATAGCTTACGGTTGGTAACAATGCCAACCGGTAACCAGAGATATTACAGTTGGTAACAATGACAACTGTAGGTTACAGTTGGTAACAATGACAACTGGTAACCAGAGATAATACAGTTAGTAACAATGACAACTGTAGGATCTAGTTGGTAACAATGACAACTGGTAACCAAAGCTGTGAGATTGATACTAAGACCAGGAATATTACAGTTGGTAACAATGGCAACTGGTAACCACAACCGGAAAGATTTTTAAATGATTTCTTACTGATTTACTATTTTCAAATAATGATTTACTGCTTCATTATGCATTGCCTTCTGCTTTACGTGTTTCCTTACTTTCAGTCATTATTTATATGTGCTACTCACTGAGTTGGAAGTACTCACATTACTCCCTGCACCATGTGTGCAGATTCCGGCGTTATTGATTCTGCTCCGAGGCATTGACTATGATTGTCAGAGCGGTGACTCAGAGACTACGAGGTAGCTGTTGGCGTCCGCAGCCCCATATCTCTTTATATTGTTATTTCCACTTTTCTCAACAATTGTGCCAGAGATATTGTAATAGTAATGTTGTTATTAGGATTTCATTAGTTGCTCATGACTTTGTGACGCCCCGGTTTCGGGCTGTTGTTGGGATGGTTTATTATGTTTTTTCGCAAATGACCGCTATTAAACTATGCTGTGTTGTTCTCTTGTTAAATTAACTGCTTAAAATGAGTTATGGTTCGAATTGGCTGGCCTTGTCTTCACGAAAGGTGCCATCACGACCGGGTTTAGGATTTGGGTCGTGACACCACTCTACTCATAGCTCAGTATTCTGCCTCAGCTGATGACAGAAACAATGTGTTGTTTTTTAGATTTCTAACTTATGAGACTACCACCCAATTGAATGCAAAAAGCAGAAACAGATCACCTAGAGTCGGGGCAAGCTGCCCAATCGTTATCACAACTAGCCAGCAAAGACACATCAGTAGAATTATTCAGCAAGACTCCAAAATCATAAATGCCCTTTAAGTTTCGCAAGACATGTAAAGCAGCATTCATATGTGAAACTATAGGTCTCTGTAAAAATTGACTTAAATGTTGGACAGCAAAAAATATAAATCTAGTCCTCTGTGAGTCAAAAAATTTAGTTTCCCAACTAGACTGTATAACTTTCAAGCTTAGGTAGCAGCTCTCCAACATCAGAATGCAATTTGTGGTTCATTTCCAATGGACTAACAACAGCAGAGACTTCAACACAATTGTATTCAGACAACAAATAATATATAAACTTCTTCTGACGCAAAAGGATACCTGACTTAAGATAACAGACCCAGAAGAAGTAGAAGAAATAGAGGCAACAGAAAGACCTTGAGGAAGTTTCATATAAATTTCTTCATCTAGATCCCTATTTAGAAATGCATTATTAACATCCAACTAAAACAGGGGCTACTGTTTTTTAACAGCAATAGAAACCAAACCCCTAATAGTGTACACTTTAACAACTGAAGAAAAAGTTTCATTAAAATCAATCCCTTTTGCCTGAATCACTACAAGAAAAGGTTCAATTTATGCCGGTTTATCTATGGGGGTTTTAGAAACCCCCATTATTATTTTATTTTGTGACGTTTATTTTAACTCCCAAAAAATAATTCTTTTGGCGGTTTTATTCTGGAGGTTTGCAAATCGCTTCAGTATCTACAATTTGCAGGGTTACTAACCCCCATAATTTTGTAATTTTCGTTGTTAACTTTAGAAATTATATTTTTTATAATATTTTTTTAATATATATATATACACACACACACACACAAAAACACTCCATATATTACAAACCAAAACTCTTTTGAGAAAAATTAAACAATAAAAATATTATTTAAAATAGATTATACGATCAAATTATGTAGTAGTCCACAAAATTGAAGATTCAAATCCAATTGAGGAACAATTCTATATTCCTTATTTAAGGAATTGTTTGTTTTACAAATAAATTCTGCCAAAATTATAATGTGGGGATTATAATTGAGGTATAAATAATGACTGAAATTAGTTAATTATAACCAAAAAAATCATAAAATTAGCGGGAGGATTATATTAGCAACAATTAGCATGGAATTAATATTTACCTCGTTATGGATTTTTCTTTTTATTTGGCGTGGATATATTTCTAGCTAATCTCTCACTAAATTTTTGGCATAAAGTTAAAATTTGTAGAAAAATCAAGCGCCTTTTTTTCATTGTTGTGAAATTTAACTTAACAAAAAGAGAAAAAGAAGCACTCTTCTTACGGCTTAGGTTTTCCCCAAATCAAATACTCCCAAAAGTTAGCTATTTCCCCAAATCAAATACTCCCAGAACCCCCAAATCGCCGGCAATGTCCCCTCAACGTATTCCGGTAAGTTAATCTAATCTCATTAGTACGTTGTTCTATGAATATATGTCTCTTCGTAGCTATTACGGGTTGGAATCCTGATTTGTGCTTCCGCTCACGCTACAAAGCAGATATTTTCTTCTTTATGTTATGTAGTATAATTTTTCATATACGTCAAAGAGAGTGAGATGACTATTTAACGGAGAATCAGAAGACCGTTATGTATTGTCTCTTATGTCGTTTCTTCCGCAGTTCTCCTCTAACAACCCTAGTTTTTGCATTTCTCAACTCTATAAACTTCTTCCAATTCAGTTAATGGGTTTAAATTTATATATATCTTTATGGATTTATTACTCGCATTTGTTATTGATTAATGTATTGTACTATCTGTGACGTGAGCAAACTTAGCTTTACAACGACAGTTGATTATGATGAAATATATGAAATCTTAGGATTATGGTGGTGATTCAGTTGAAAAAATTGTAGAAGTCTAAGAATATCTGCCCGATTTATGCTCTCCGATAAGCTAGATCTCACTCTTATCAAAGCTTATTTTATTGTTTGGCATCTACTACATGCATGTAGTTTGGATGGTTCTTCAATAGTCAGCATCCAAGGAGAGAGTTGAAATCCTAAGGTTGATTATGTTGCTTTAGTTAAGAGAAGCCTCATAACTTCAACACATTCTTAAAAAGCATTCCAATGATAAAGGTTCCTAATGAGTTCATCTACGACTAAAATTCTAGCCCGACCAACTAAAATTGATAAATGCAAGAAAAGGTAGAATATTGATTCATTGTTAGAGCTCACTTGGTCATGATTCAAAATCTTACTTCAGTAGGTTCTTTATAAACTTTCCTTCTTCATCTTGCTGTTTGCTATTCCAATATTTCTCTTATTAATTGATGTTTGCCTCATTTATTTTATATTAGTTTATTTTGGAGCACGAGTTAGGAAAAAAGAAGCAGCAGCAGATTGGATGCATATTTGCTAGTTTAAGGAAGTCTTGTTTGAAATAATATGACATAAATTTTGCATCCAACTATCACCTAAATCGATTTTTAGGTAGCTAGTATAGGTTCCTGATAGAGATATAAGCTCTAAAAGGCATATAAGTTTAATTGGAGAGCTCTATGTCCTAATAAAATGAAGAATAGAGAGATAGAGATATAAGCTCTTCAGTATGTGAATATTGAAATATCTTAAATAAAGTACTTTGTATAAAGTATTATTTTACAATTTGTTTTCCTCAACTTCTTTGATTTGAGGTAGTGACAAACTGATCAGGTTATAATATACTAACCTTTTAGTTGTTTTGACTTCATACTGTGATATGTGAGGTATGTGAGGTAATTGTGCGATACTTTTTATCTACAGGTTCTTAATCATATACTACATAGTAGCTTACTCATTAGGCTACTAAGTGAGGATGCAATTTTGTGAAGGATGCTTGCAAAATGAAAACACCAATTTGATGTTAATCCATGAAAATTTTTAGCACCAAGGAGCATAATAACAGATTTTTTTACTATCACCCTATTCAAATTTAATTATGATTTATTGTTATTTTGCGCTTCTAGTTTTCCTTGTAATTTCGATTATCCTCAATTCTGAAGTTTTTTTTAAAAAGTGAGGATAGCAATTTTAATATTTAAAGCAGCATTGGTTATTAACAATGGTAGCATGCATTACCATCTTCTTTTCTTTTTCTTATTTTTGAAGCAGCAACATGTTGTGTTTCTTTTCCTATATGAATAGTACTTTTCTATAAAGTGTTCCTTTTGATCAAGATGTACAATGATATATATATATATATATATATATATATATATATATATATATTAGTGATATTCATTTTTCTAATAATGTATAAGGTTTTTCATTGTTTCAGCCCAAGAATTCGGAGAGTTAGCTTACTTCACCTTGAATGGAAGATAATGAGGTGGCAGCAACTCGAATCAGCAAGCAAATCTTTTGTATAAATTTTTTATGTTTATTTGATGTGCAACTAAATATTTTTATGAATTGAAGGTGTAATTTTCAAATTACAATACATGAGTTCTTATTCCTTTAGTTTAGTATGATTTTTGTATTTGTGATGCTTGTTACGACAGATTTGTTTGATGAAATTTGATTTACATTAAATGTGTTATATAATAAAATTATTTATTTGTATGATTATTTAGGCTCGATGTAATTTTGAATTCTAAATTTTAAAATAGCAATTTGGGGCGGTCATAACTCCTCCAAGAATTAAATTTATATAAATATTTATCATATTGTGGCGATTTTATACCTACACAAATTTAATTTTTAAAACATTGAGATCATAATGTTGAGGTTTTAAATTGCCACAAATTGACTTTAAAACTGCCACAAATTAAAAAGTCATTTTGTGGAGGTCGTCGTCGAGGTTCTAAAAAACCATCGCAAATATGCTTGTGGCGAACGTAAGTGCGGCGTTTTTCAAAACCGCTATAATTCATATTGTGGGGGTCAAAAAATGCCACAAAGTCACAAAATAACCCTCACAAATTGAGCCTTTTTTTATAGTGAATATCTCCTGTAACCACTAATCTAGTTTTGTATCTATCAGCTTTGTATTTAATTTTATACACCCAATTACACTCTATAAACTTCTTCCCAGCAGGCAGTTTAACATTCCATGTCTGGTTTGCTTCTAGGGCCTCAAACTCTTTCCTCATGGCCTCCTGCCAAGCAGGAATAACAACATCCTAAGTATAAGAATAAGGCTCTTCTGCAGCATATGTTGTAGCAGACATGAGTGAAAAAGTGGAGCAGGAAGCAGATGAAGGAAGCTGAACCACATAATCTTTCAAATGAGTGGGGAGCTGATGGGCTCTCGAGCTTTTTCTTACTTCAGGAACAGAACAAAGGTGCTGACCCAACAGAACAGAGGTGGGATCAACGGTAGTGTGAATAGAGGTAGGATCAACAGTAGTATTAGACACTTCAAGAGTAGGGAGAAGAGTATTTGGAGGGACAAAAGGAGTAGGAACAGTACTAGGAGAAGCATCATAGAAAGAAGGAATAGAATAACGAAGATAAGAAGAAGAAGAAGAAGAAGAAGAAGAAGACGACAACGCATAAGGTAATACATACTCATGAAAGGTGACATCCCTAGAATAGATAATAGACTTAGTAGTAAGATTGTATAACTTGTACCCCTTTTTAGCAAAGGGATAGCCAATGAACACACAAGGAGATGCTTTAGGTTGGAACTTATCTTTATGACACTTGGAAACACTGGCATAACAGAGGCAACCAAAAGGTTTTAAATGAGAATAAGTTGGAGCAACCCTATAAAGTAATTCAAATAGAATCTTATTGGACAAAACTGTAGAGGAAAATCTATTAATAAGACAAGTTGCTGTTAAAACACAATCTCCCCAAAACTTGGTAGGAAGATTGGATTGAAACAACAAATCTCTTGAGGTTTATAGTAGATGTCTACATTTTCTCTCTACCACACCGTTCTGTTATGGTGTGTGTGGGCAAGTTATTTGATGTATGATACCATTTTCAGAAGAAAAAAAAAACTGAATAGCTGAGTTAGAAGAGCCGAGCTCCAAAGCATTATCACTCCTAACCTTTAGGAATAAATTTGGAATTGTGTGACCATGGCTACAAATACCTTAAGTAGGGTAAAAGCATAACTCTTGGAGTGTAAAAGATGTTTCCATGTTGCTCTGTTATAGTCATCAACTATTGTCAAAAATACTTTGCTCCAGAATAGGTTTGGGTGTGGCATGGTCCCTAAGTGTCAACATAAATAAGTTGGAATAATGAAGTGGAATGGGAAGAACTATTTGAGAAGGGTAACCTAGATTGTCTAGCTAAAGGACAAATAGGACAAATAAAAGACTGTTTAGCAAATCGATCATTAGAATTAGAAGGTATATGCTTTATTGGAACAAAAAGAACATGCTCCAACCTATGATGCCAAAAAATATTATTTTTATTCACATTTTTCTGAATAGTACAAGAAGGTAAAGTAGAGATATAAGTGTGTAACGACTCGACCGGTTGTTTTGAGTATTACAGCCCCATTCCCCCATTTACTACTCAATTTGTGCTTTACAATTGTTCTGTGCCGGGGTAATTGGTTGGGGTCCGGCGAGGGTTCGAATGAATTGAGACACTTAGTCTCAAAGATAAAACTTAAGTTGAAAAGGTTGACCGGATGTTCACTTATGTGTAAACGACTTTAGAATGGAGTTTTAATGGTTCTGTTAGCTCCGTTGGGTGATTTTGGACTTAAGAGCGTGTCCGGATTGTGATTTGAACGTCTATATGTGAATTAGGCTTGAAATGGCGAAAGTTAGAAATTTAGAAGTTTGACTAGGAGTAGACTTTTTGATATAAGGGTCGGATTCTGATTGCGGAAGTTGGAGCGGGTCCGTGGTGTCATTTGTTACTTTTGTGCTAAATTTGAGATCAATCGAACATGATTTGATAGGTTTCGACACCGGTTGTAGAATTTGGATTTTCTTAGTTTCATTAGGTTTGAATTGGGTTATGATTCGTGTTTTCGATGTTGTTTGATGTGATTTGAGGGCTCTACTAATTTCTTATGATGTTTTGGGACTTGATGGTATGTTTGGTTGAGGTCTCGGGGGCCTCGAGTGAGTTTCAGATGGTTAATGCATCAATTTTGAACTTGGTGTTATCGCTGAAGTTTTCTCGTGTCTCTGATCTTGTTTCCTTAAACGTGATCGTGCAGGAAGGTTTGTGATTGAGAAGGAGGATGTGATCGCGTAGTTTTGGGATGCTTTGATTCGCGAACGCGTGGCTAAGGTCGCATTCGCGTAGGGTATTGGAGGAAGAAGTCGGGTTCATGGGTTTGTTCTTCGCGATCGAGTGAAGATGGCCACGATAGCTTAGGTTGAGGGAAGCAATGCTTCACGTTCGCATGAGGATTGACACATTCGCGTAGGCTTAATTTCTGGGGCAGCTGAGTTGTGCTTCGTGATCGCGAGGCTATTTTTGCGATCATGATTAAGGATCACTGGGCAAAACTTCAAATATTTCAAAATGAGGTTTTGAGTTCATAACACAAAAATTGATTTGGGAGCTTGGTGGGAGGCGATTCTTGGAGAGATTTTCAAGTGGATGATTGGAGTAAGTGATTCCTTCCTAGTTTTGGTTAATTTCCATGATTATGTCTTTAATTTCATCATTAAATTCGTGATTTGGGTGGAAATTTAGGGGGAAATGGAGGAAAGTTCTAAAGCCGAATTTTGAGGTTTTAATCGAGATTTTGGTGTCAAATTTGGGTAATTTTGGTATGGGTGGACTTGTGGTTGAATGGGTGTCCAGATTTTGTGACTTTTACCCGATTCCGAGATGTGAGCCAGGGGGCCAGCTTTTGAGTCAATTTTTGATTTTGATTAATAGCTTAGCATTTTTTTATGAAGTTGATTCCTTTAGCCCGTACTGTATTGCATTTTTTTATTTTTAGATTCGAGGCATTCGGAGGCCGTTTCACGAGGCAAGGGTGTATTGGAGTAGATATTGCTCGGATTGAGGTAAGTAACAGTTCTAAATTTGGTTCTGAGGGTATGAAACCCCGTATTACGTGTCATGTGTTTGATTTTGAGGTGACGCATATGCTAGGTTACGGGCGTGTTAACGTACACTGTAGGAGTTGCGACTTGGTCAAATTACGTAGAACTGTGTAGTTGTATAATCTGTTGTTATCTGTACATTCTTCATGTATTAGAGAAATTGAACCACAAGTCATGTTTAGACTACGTGTTGGCACTGTAGAGGCCCACAGAGGTCGTATACATGTTGAATTATCTGCTAAATTGTTGTTTGTACTCAGTCACAGTTTATTTGTATATTACATCTCAGTCACTATTTTTCATTTTTGATGCATCATATCATTGCTGTCTGGGCTGCTTATTATGATTTTCGAGAGCCCGAGAGGCTAGAGAGGTTGACGACTGAGTGAGGCCGAGGGCCTGATTGTGAGGTATTATACTGTAGCACGTGAGTTGTTTGTGCAGCACGTGAATTGTCCGTTCGGATCCAGATATTATACTATAGCACGTGAGTTGTCCGTGCAGCATGTGAGTTGTTCCTGCAGCACGTGAGTTGTCTGTATGGATCCAGATATTATACTATAGTATGTGAATTGTCCGTGCAGCACGTGAGTTGTCCGTGCGGATCCAGATATTATATTACGGCACATGAGTTGTCCGTGCAGCACATGAGCTCGCTTGGGCTGAAGTAGCCCCTCTAGAGTCTGCACACACCCCCATTGAGTGCAGGTACCTACTAAGTACGAGTGCCGAGTGACGAGTGCTGAGTGAATGGGAGGGCTGAGTGACTATGGCCATGAGAGGATGCATTTGATTTCATACTTATTGCCCTTAGCTGCCATGTATCACTATCTTGATAATTTCTGAAGGATATTACACTCTGTTCAGTTGAACTTGACATGAAATTACTGTTTTGGACTTAATTGTTGAACTTGAAAGCATGCCTACTATCCATGTTAAAATCACTGTAATTGAATTATAACTGTAAAGCTCGTCACTACTTTCAGTTCTTTATTTAGTATTATTACTTACTGAGTTGGTTGTATTCATACTACACCCTACACTTCATGTGCAGATCCAGGTGTTCCCACACATAGTGGGTGTTGATTCCTTCGCATAGTTGATCTTTCGAGGATGCCGAGGTTGCTATCGGTGTTTCGCAAACCTTGTCTCTCCTTCCCTATCTTTACTTATTGTATTTAGTCTCAAACTGTTATAGGCCGTGATTTCCAGACTTGTACTGTATAGATGCTCATGAACTCCGTGACACCCCGATAGTTGGGAATTCCGCATTTTGTTTTGGCTTTCTATCCTGTTTTATGAGATTACAATTAGGGTTCATAAATAAGGAAAATAGGAAATCATTTGAGTGAGAGAAAGAGGTATTCTCTTATTTCAATTAGAAAATGAACAAAAGAACCGTCTAGAATGTTACTTAGCCCCTATTTATATTTGGGCCATATTTACATTGTAAAAACAAAAGAAATTAAAATCTGATATAAATAAATAAGAGGAATTTTCAGAAACCACTATTGTTTAGTGGCTATTACTAGATGGCAAGCTTAACAGTGCTAATTCGTCATTCTGGGACGAGGCACTGTCTACACGTAAGACTGTAAGTTTTTGTTAGTTTGTTATAATTACTTGCATTGACAAAATTAAGATATATGAATACATCATGTACTTATTCCGGATGAATACATGAGTACAACCTGTATTATTCCCTATTTATTGAAGCATGTATTCAATCGGTATAATGTGTATGTTATTTGAAATTATGGTGTAATGTATAAGAAAGTTACAATGTGGTAGATTAAGATATGTATGAATATAGCCTGTGATATGAATATACCAGCACATATATCAGAGGAAGTTGTCTTACCACCCAAATGGAAGAGACCTCCCCGGAAGGCCAAAGAATAAGCGCGATAAGACATTAAGTGAATTGCTTCAAAAGAAGAGTCAGCATTCGTGTAGTATATGTGGGCAGGGTGTACATAATAAGCGTACTTGTAGAAATGCACTATGTAGGAATTAGTTGATGTTCTGATTTTAATTCCTTCAATCCCTGTTTTTGGATGTGTTCAAGATTTTCTATTACTTATTGATTTCTAGATGTATTTGATTGTTCCTGAATGAATTCTTTAAAGGTAGATGAGTAGATACATTATTGTTAAATTTCCTGATACCATATAAAAATGATGTGTGTGTGTGTACATATATATATATATATATGTATATCTATATATATATGTATGTATGTATGTATGTATGTATATGCATAACAGGACATGTATATATACTATAAGTGGTTAAATACATTGTTATAATTTAATTCAAAATACATTTGAATATAGAATACATCTATGTACATGACTAAATACATTACTCTTGAGTTTCCTAATACCAGTTTCCTAATACATTTGAATACAGAAGTATATAAAAAAAATGAATGTATTCATAATAACAGTTGCTGTATCCCTAAAAACACATTCATATATTCAAAACAAAAGCGGCGTAAAATCATGAATAATTCAGTAATAAGCTGAAAATACAATCTGTAAAACAGAAAACTATTCTATAACAATCTTCACAGAAGTATCCGATTATGTGATTTGCCTAACAATCTTTGCAGGTGCTTCATTGTCGCTTATCGCATCGGCATCTAACTTTCTCATAACATAGTCCCAAAGGAGTGCACCATATCTTAGCCGGAGTAAATTAGGATCAAAGGTTGTTTGTGGAACCAATCCACAATTGCTCAAATACTTTGCATATACTGCGACATACAACCCACAATCCCTGCAAAAAAGTAGATTCATAACAGTTAAACAATGCATATATATATATATATATATATATATATATATATATATATATATATATATATATATATATATATATATTAATCATATATATATATATATATATGTATATATGATTATAAATGATACAAGAATAAAAAAAGGATTGAATGCATACATGCTCCCAGATCGTTGTTGAGTGCCACGACCCCAATCCCTCCGTAGGATGTCATGATGGCACCTAGTCACTAATACTAGGTAAGCCTAACACTTAATGAATTGAAGACAGAATTTAACCAGAAATAAGTATTAAGTATGAAACTGAAATTTTTATAGTAACCAAAAGTCCCTAAATGCAATACAATATCCAGAACCGATAGTATAAGTCATAAGCTCTACTGAGTTTACTAGAAAATCTCTAAGTATAACTGTTCCGGAATAGAAACGAACAATAGAAGTAAAATTTCATAAGGTGACTCTAAGGCCTGCTAATGCAGCAACAGGTTTACCTTGAGTCTCCACGGCAATGCACGATCAGCTAGATAATGATCAACAACATCCAAGGTACCTGGATCTGCACAAAAATATGTAGAAAGCATAGCATGAGTACACCACAGCGGTACCTAGTAAGCATCAAGACTAACCTCCATGAAGTAGTGATGAGGGACAGTCAAGACACCTACTAGACTAAATAACTTGTACAAGTATGAATGTGAAACTAACAGGAAAACAATGTCAATAGAAAGCTAGGCATGGTAAAGTTAACAAAAACAATACTCGCAATAAAGCCCTAGGAAAAACGATTAGCGACAGGGGACAAACATGTAATAATACCATAGAGCAAGCAGAACATAGTTTAGGTCCGGTGAAATCAAGTAGAGGGAACAAGTAACAATTCAATAAGAGCAACCGTTTCCACACAAGATATGTTCAAAGATTTCCCCGAGATACTTCACTTCTTAGTCACACTTTACAGATCCTGATTCGCAAACCCTAATCACTTAGCATCTCGTGCCCACATTACAATTCATAACCGCACGGATGACTCACGTTCCAAGGGAGTGACAATATCAAATATCCGTACGGACTACTCACGTGCCACAATAATAATGACTCATAACCACACGGACAACTCACGTGCCAATTGAACAACTCTCACACTGAAGGCAAGTAAACAGGAGTACATGTAAATGGACAATAATATCAGGATTCATCTTCATAAACCGATATGGGTGATTAATTACGTGTATTCTTGTGCAAGTGTTCTATCACAATTCAAGTCAACAAGTAAGAGTAGAGACAATAAATGTCACGTAAGAAATGATCACCACAAAATGTACAAGGTATAACTCGCACAAGGTAGGCACACCACTACACAAATATCAATAATAACAATACCCCCAGGCCATCACAAATCATCACAAAACATTCCCCGACATAGTCCACTTTGTCTTGCCACATGCGCAACAATAAAGTAAATGCCCGCCTTGTCTTGCCGCAAGCGCATAACAATATTTCCATCTTGTCTCGCCATATGCGCAAACCCACATATACAGCCCGCCTTGTCACGCCACATGTGCAAATATCAATAATAAAAATAGCACGGATAACTCACGTGCGAACACCCCGATAATCTTCTCAACAATACCACGTGAGCACATAACAACACAATATAATGACTTTCATCACATGCGCCTTATATGTCACAACTTTTCCTCAAAATAATTTTAATACCACAACCATGCATAGCCCTCGGCTCAACAACACTGACACAACAGCAACAACAACAATAACACGAGAATATGACAAGTAAATCAACACAAGAACTTCATAACACAAAGAAAACGGAAGAACGAGCTCACAATGAGAGGCACAACAGAGAATAATGGTTTCAACAAGAATAGCTCAACAAGGAGAGAGATAATGTACAACAATGATTCCACATACGTACGACTCGATGATAAGAGAGATAACATGAATCAATGACTCCAAATAAGGATAAGTCAACAATGAAAGGGATAGCAAAACTTAATTTAAGGTTAAGCAATTATGGAAAGGACAATGATAACTTCAATTAAGGTTAAGCATTTACAGAAAAGACATCAATAAATTTAATTAAGGATAAGCAATTTACAAAAAAAATATCAATAACTTCAATTAAGGATAAGCAATTACTGAAAGACATCAATAACTTCAATTAAGATTAACAATTACAGAAAAGACAACATCACTTCAATTAAGGTTAAATAATTACGGAAATGACAACATGGCAATAAGAGAGGCAACAACTTCAATTAAGGCACATAAGAGTTTATTGGCAACAAGGGTAGAACATAAATTAATCAACTCCAATTAAGACACATAAGGGTAAATATAGTAAATGGAGGATTTAACATAATAAGACAACTTCCTTTCATTGGACATAAGGACCAAAAAGTCTAAAACAATTTCAAATTCCCAAAAATAAGCCCGAGTATGTACTCGTCACCTCGCGTATACATCCTTCACACGACACAATTAGCAAAGATGACTCAAATCCTAAGGAGTAGTTCCCCCACACAAAATGATACTCTAAAATGACCCTCTTATGTGAAACAACCTCCGGACGGCTCAAATATAGCAAAAATAGCTTCATAACATAAATAAAACTCATAGGAAACAATTCCGGAAAATAAAGCTTCAATCTTTAAAAAAAACTAAAAAGCCAACCCCGGGCTCGCGTCTCGGAACTCAATAAAATTCACAAAATCCGAACATCTATTCTGATACGAGTCCAACCATACAAAAAATATCCAATTCCGATATCAATTCGCCCTTCAACTCCTCATTTTACATTTGAATGATTTTACAAAAATTTCCATTTTCTTTCATTCAATTTACTAATTTAATGATGAAAATAATTATAGAATCATGAAACACAATCAATTTCTGATAAAGAACACTTACCCCAATCAAACACGTGAAGAACCCTTCAACAATAGCTCAAGTTCGAGGCCTCTAATTCAAAATGTGATAAAAATGGCAAACTCTCGAATATAACCTTTTTGCCCAGCATTTTTCGCATTTGCGGACAAAATGCCGCACCTGTGGCCTCGCATTTGCGAGCCAAAACGTCGCATCTGCGACTATCACTCAAAGGACCAAAGACCGCACCTGCAAAGCATCTGCCGCACCTAAGACTCCGCATAAGCTCTTGCCCCCACAGTAGAAGAGGACGCCCAGTTCGCACTCAAACTCGCTGAAGTGATCGAGTTCCCACAGGAGTGCTTGCGCATCTGCGCATCTCCCTCCGTAGAAGCGGAACTCGCCACAACACCTCCTCTTCGCAGAAGCAAAGCATCCATCACATAAGCGCGTCCGCACCTGCGGTCTATTTTGCGCAAGTGCAAAGAACCAGCACCAGAACTGCCAACATGACAAAAAATGATCCAAACCACATCCCAAACTCATCCAAGCCCCTTGGGACCCTGTCCGAATATATCAACAAGTCCTATAACATAATGCGGACCTACTCGAGGCCTCAAATCACATCAAACAGCGTCAAAACTATGAATCGCACCTCAAATCGAGCTTACAACACTTACGAATTTTCAAATTCTATACCTCGCACCGAAACATATCAAACCAATTCGGAATAATTTCAAATTTTGCATGCAAGTCCCAAATGAAATAATGGAGCTAATCCAACTCTCGAAATCACAATCCAAGCCTGATATCAATCAAGTCAACTCCCGATCAAACCTCTCAGCCTTCCAAAACTTTAGCTTTCTAATTTTCGCCAAAATGCTTCAGATTATCCTACGGACCTCCAAATGCAAATCCGGACGCACGCCTAAGTCCAAAATCACCATATGAAGTTATTGAAATCATCAAAAGGTCATTTTGGAGTCGTCTACAAATAAGTCAAACTCCGATCAACTTTTACCGCTTGAGCTTCTAAAACAAGAATCTTTCTTACAAACTGATCCGGAATCATCCGAAAACCGAACTCGACTACACACGCAAGTCATAACACATAATATAAAGCTGCTCGAGACCTTACACTGCCAAACGGGGCGTCAATTCTCAAAATGACTGGTCGGGTCGTTACATTGACGTACATTTGAAACAAACACAACATCAAAAACATCAATCTGTGCCTTGTCATTGTATGCATACAAAGTACAGTACATACAAAAGAGTGAAAATGTGAATACAAAACTCAGTCATGAATACATCTAAATACATTGATTACGACAAAAATACAACTTTGAGATATGGAAATAATGACAGAACTGTTGGTGTATTTAAAATTGCTGTTTTATAAACTCAAATACATATAAATACATCTACAACAACAACAACAAAAAATCCCACAAGTGGGGTCTGAGGAGGGTAGTATGTACACAGACCTTACCCCTACCTGGCGAGGTAGAGAAGTTGTTTCCGATAGACCCTCGGCTCAAAAAAAAGTAAAAAGAGAGAAAGGAAGAAGACGAAGAAGAAAGAAGGAACAAGGGGACAAAGGACGATAAGAAAAAGGGGAAAAAGACAACTACAGTAACAACAACAACAACAACAACAACAATAACAACAACAAACAATGAAACAACATGTCAAAAGATAAAATAGCATCAAATAGTAACAAACTGGAAAATACGATATGCAGAGCGAATGAAACAATAAGCAAATACTAGGGGCCAAAGAATACAAAAAAAACAAGGAGCTACTAATACTACTAAAAAAGAACGGGGAACTCTCGACTACCTACTAGCCAACTACCCTAATCTTCGACTTCCACACCCTTCTATCATGGGTCATGTCCTCAGTAAGTTGAAGTAGCGCCATATCCTGCCTAATCACCTCTCCCAATACTTTTTCGGCCTTCCTATACCCCTTCTCAGTCGCGCCACGACCAGCCTCTCACACCTCCTAACAGGAGCATCCGTACTCCTCCTCTGCACGTGCCTGAATCATCTCATCCTCAACTCCCGCATCTTGTCCTCCACGGGGGCCACTCCCACTTTGTCCCGAATAACTTCGTTCCTAATCTTATCTCACCTGGTATGCCCACACATCCATCTCAGCATCCTCATTTATGTTACTTTCATCCTCCGATAACATTAAACAACCCAGTAAGCCACTCCACGCTTGCACAGCCCGTACTCTTCCAAAATTCTACCGGGATCTCGTCTAGCCAAGTCACTCTTCCCCTGCTCATCTTACGCATCGCTCCCATAACCTCTTCGACCTTAATACGCCACAATAGCCAAAATCACGCAGACTCTTAGAGTGCTTCAACTCACCAAGCACAATGCTTCTTTCCCCTCCTCGTTCAACAGTCTGTGGAAGTATGTCTGTCATCTTCGTCTAATATAGGCGTCTTCCATCAATACTATATCGTCCTCGTCTTTGATGCACTTCACTTGGTCCAAGTCACGAGCCTTCCTCTCCCTTACTTTGGCTAACTTGTACAACTTCTTTTCCCCACCTTTGCTCCCAAGTTCCGCATATATGCGTCCAAAAGCAGCAGATTTAGCCACCGTAACCGCTAACTTCGCCTCTTTCTTTGCCTTCTTATAATATTCCTAATTCGTCCTCTTTTCCTCCTCATTTGTGCTCTCCACTAGTTTCAAATAAGCTGCTTTCTTGACTTCAACTTTACTTTGGATCTCCACATTCCACCACCAGTCCCCTATACGTCTCCTAGGGTATCCCTTTGTAACCCCTAAAACCTCTCTTCGGAAAGTGACCAGGTGCTCCTCCCTTTTTGGGAAACTCGAGTTAGCTACCACCAAATCAAAAGCTCTAGCGAAATCCAACAGCGAAGTACCTCCCTCGTTCCTATCTCCAAATCCAAACCCTCCATGCACATCGTCATAACCCCCAGCATTAGCCCTGATATGGCCATTGAAATCCCCTCCAATGAAAATCTTCTCGATGCGCGAAATACTACGCACCACCTCGTCCAAGTCCTCCCAGAATTGCCTCTTGACCTCCTCGCCCAAGCCTACTTGAGGAGCATAAGCACTAATCACACTCAAAGTAAGCCCCCCAAACCACAAGCTTAACCGACATCACCCTATCGCTTACCCTCATATCCTCAACCACTAGCTCCTTAAGATCCCTATCAACCAAAATATCGACCCCATTCTTGCCCCCCAGCACCTCCAAAGTACCACAATTTATACCCATTAACATCACGTGCCTTAGTACCATTCCACCTGGTCTCCTGTACACACGCTATGTCGATCCTCCTTCTTTGAAGAATCCTACCCAACTCTACAGTCTTACCCATTAACGTCCCTATGTTCCAGGACCCAACTCTTAGCTTAGAAGCTTCCTTGTCCCCTTTCCCACCCTTGCCCCCACCTCCCCTCCCCCCAACCTGAGGACATGACATTACTCTCACATCGTAAAACACAACCACTATAGACTAAGGGTACTATTTAATCACTACCACTCAACCAATAGAGATCTAGAACAGAGGAAAATATGATAAGCATATGAGAACTTAACAAGTTAAAAGTGTCAAGAACAAGTACAAAAACTCAAGCAAGTATTAGCACACTTAATCTACCTGAAGAGACAGATGTAATAGGCAAGGTTGAATTGAATACAAGGCACTACCAAAAAAGAAAATATTCTAAGAACTATGAAAACTTAACGAGTTAAAGGTGTCAAGAACAAGTACAAAAACAATCTACCTAAAGATACAGATGTAACAAACAAGGTTGAATTTATACACGGCACTACCAATACAGAAACAAACAGATGTGACAGAGAACAAACCTACTAAAAATTTGCAACTAAAAATGGAGAGATAGAACCTGGAAATCGGAGAGCTGGCCGGAAGTTAGGTGGTTGATTCCGTCGGAAAATCCTGGGTAGTGGTCACCGGAAATCTGTTGGAGGTGTCGCCGGTTCTGAGGTCGCCGGCAGTGTAAGCGATTACCTGTGGCCGTAGAGACTGCAAACGGGAAAGAAGAAAGAGACGGGAGGGAGGAGAAAAGAAGGGAGAGAAGGCCGCCGGAAAAGAGTCGTCCGCAATGTCGTACCACCCTTGTTAGGGGTTTAAATACTTAAAGAAGGTAAAAAGAAAGAGACGAGGAAGAGAAAAGAGGCGATGCGGGAAGAGAGGAGAGAGAGAGAGACTAGTAAAGTTGAGTTGAGAAAATGGTTTCAAGAGAGAAACTTGGAAATCTGAGAGTAATTTTAAAGGGCAAGCTTTAGCAAGAAAAATATGTTACATCTAAATACAAAAAATGAAAATCACTGCACAAACTGAAATCAGTGTATGCGGACTCAAATACATATAAATACATCTAAAATACCTTGCCCTTCCGTGTTTTCGAGCTGCTTCTTTAGCGACCTCTTTTCCCTTGCTCTTAGAAGCAACATCGATATATTTTATTCTCTTTTCCGCATTTAAGTTTTCTACAGAAACTTAAGGACATCAGAAACTGTTGATTTTTTAGATTTCTCATCTTGACCTTGTTTCATAGGGTCATTGCATATTTTTGTTCGTCTCTCAGCTTCCATCGTTACTGATGAACCTGCAAATACAAATTCCTCTTTGAGTGATTTGCAAATCAAAAGATGGCCCATCAAAATTGAGTGCTTAGTGGGTATACCTCGTATAACTCCCTTCGGAGTTGTTGAATTAGCCATTGAAGACGAAATTTGAAGTTTTTTGCTGAAAATCAAACAATGGTGAAAATTCAAAAAAAAGTGAAGAGAAAATGTTGAATGTTAGAGAGAATCATGTTGTGGGAGAGAATCGTACTTTAACAATTACCACAATCTTACTGTGAAAGAGAGATGTATTTTGCTGAGATTTTGAGAGAGAATAACTGAAAGAAAAAGAGAGAAAAATACAAATAGCTTATTTAACGCCTTAACGGTAGTGTATTCCATAAACACCTATTTTGCTATAAAATATAAAGGTAGCTATAGAAAATAATATTTTAAAATAATTTTGGTTTATAATAAATAGGGTGTATACCTTTGCTATATGAGGTAGAATTTCCAATAAATAATGGGCTAGACCCAATTACTCCAGCTCGCTAGTGTTGGCCCAATCTTCAGGTCACTCCAACAGACCCTTGGTTTTTATATGAGGAATTTTCACAAACCACTATTGTTTAGTGGCTATTAACTTCCTATAGCTACCATATACATAATTACTTCCTATAGCTACTATTCAGTTGTTACGGTAGTGTATTTCTTGTGTTCGCGCTACTGTATTCATGAATACAGTAGCAAAAGTCTCCTAAGCAATATGGAGTTACAGCTGTACGCGACTGTATTCACATGTATTCGCGCCATGTATTCATGAATACAGTAATGACAATCACCTTAAAAATAGGTCTGTCCAGCTGTCTAATAACGGAAAGAGGATCAGATAGCGTGATACACTCCTAATATAACTCAATAAAATCATTTCTAACATGCTACGTTATCAACCCAATTAATTAGAATAATCTTATATACACTAAACACAAAAAATAGAGCATTGTATATTCAGCTTCAACATAACACAATCTGCTGAGCTTTAGATATTCAGTTAATTTTTTTTCCCTAATATAGTTCGAGGTTTTGATTTGACCATCATTTATAGGAATTTTTTCAGTTGTAATCAACCTATTGCCTGTATTTAGTTGTATATAATTGTTGTATTTAGTATATTTTAATATTTATTTTTTACTGTTGCATTCATTAGATTCAATATTTGTATTTACTGTATTCACTATTTTGTATTCAATGTATTCAAATGTATTTGTATTAATAGTATTTTAGTTATTCCTAGTACATGTTATTACTGTTGTATTCAGTATATTTATTGGTTGTATTTACTGTATTTCTATTTATATTCAGTGTATTTTACTGTATTTCACTGTATTTCAAAATTAAATATATTCACTGTTTATATTCTGTTTTATTTCAATGTTTGTATTCGCTGTATTTCAATGTTTATATCTTGTATTCATACATACTGTATGTACTCCATGTATTCATGGATCAATACATGTTTTGTACATATATCCAAACCTTATGTTTCTCCGTTTAACGTAGGTTATACTATCGACTGAACATTTGCACATGGTGAATGATGAAGGAAGGCATTACATCGTTTGCCTCCAAAAGAAACATTTCAGTTGTGAGAGGTTCCAAGTTGACGAGCTACCATGCCCACATGCTTGGGCTGTCTTGAAAAGCAAGTTTCTAATGCCGGATGATTATTGCTCGGACAATTACAAACCAAAATCTGTTGCAATGACATACGAGGTCCCCGTGTATCCTCTCCCTGACCAAAATGAATGGAATATACCAGCACATATATCAGAGGAAGTTGTCTTTCCACCTAAATGGAAGAGGCCTCCTGGAAGACCAAAGAAGAAGCGCGATAAGTATTAAGTGAATTGCTTCAGAAGAAGAGTTAACATTCGTGCAGTATCTGTGGACAGGGTGGACATAATAAGTGTACTTGCAGAAATGTCCCACGTAGGAATTAGTTGATGTTCTGATTTTAATTCCTTCAATCAGTGTTTTTGGATTTGTTCAAGATTTACTATTACTTATTGGTTTATGGATGTATTTGATTGTTCCTGGATGAATTTTTTAAATGTAGATGACTAAATACATTAGTGTTAAGTTTCATGATATGTATAAAAAAAATTAATGTATAAATAGGTATGTATATGTATAATAAGACATGTATATATACTGAATGTAGTTAAATACATCGTTTTAATACAATTCAAAATACATTTGAATACAGAATACAGCTATGTACATGACTAAATATATTACTATTAAGTTTTCTGATAAGCTGAAAATATAATCTGTAAAACAGAAAACTATTCTATAACTATTTTTACAGAAGTATCTGATTCTGTTATGTGCCTAACAATCTTTTCCGGTGCTTCATTGTCACTTATTGCATCGGCGTCTAACTTCCGTATAACATAGTCCTAAAGGAGTGCACCATATCTTAGCCGGAGTAAATTAGGATCAAAGGCTGTTTGTGGAACCAATCTACAAGTGCTCAAATACTTTGCATGTGCTGTGACATACAACCCATAATACCCGGAAAAAAGTAGAGTGACAATAGTTAAATATAATGCATATATATATATATATATATATATATATATATGATTATAAATGATACAAGAATAAAGAAAGATTGAATGCATACATGCTCCCAGATATTTGTTGTGGCACATTTGAAGCAAACACAAAATCAAAAGTGTCAGTTTGTGCCTTATCATTGTATGTTGGTTCCCCAGACCAATCTATGCCTTGCTTGTCTCTGTAAAAATCACTAATCAATAGGAGTCAAGCTTAGCAAGCTTGAAAATACAGATGAGTATAGTTAGATTGGTATATTACTTTAATTGTATTTAATATAGGTTGTTTATGAGTTCAAATACATATAAATACATGTATATATTAAATACATTATTTTCACTGTATACAAACTACGGTACATACAAAATAGTGAATACATGAATACAGAACTCAGTCATGAATATATCAGCATACACTGGTTATGACAAAAAAAATAACTTTGAGTTATGGCAATAATGATAGAACTGTTGGCGTATTTAAAATTATTGTTGTATGAACTCAAATACATATAAATACATCTAAACACAAAAAATTAAAATTATTGTACAAACTAAAACCAGTGTCCGGGCTCAAATACATATACATTTACAAATACCTTGTCCTTCCGTGTTTCCGAGCTACTTCTAGCAACCTCTTTTCCCTTGCTCCCAGAAGCAACATCGATAAGTTTTCTTCTCTTTTCCACATTTAAGTTTTATATAGAAACTTGAGGAACATCAGGAACTGTTGACTTGTTCGAAGATTTCTCATCTTGACCTTGTTTCATAGGGTCATTGCGTATTTTGTTTGCCTTTCGGCTTTCATAGTTGCTGATGAACCGGCAAATACAGGTTCCTCTTGAGTGATTCGCAAATCAAAAGATGGCCCCATTAAAAGTGAGTGCTTTAGTGGGTATATCTCGTGTAGCCCTCCTCGAAGTTGTTGAATCAGCCATTGAAGACGATATTTGAAGTTTTCTGCTGAAAACCTAACAATGGTGAACATTTAAAAAAAAAGAGTGAAGAGAAAAAGAAGAAGCGTGAACCGACCAAAAACTATAACACAGACCACGAATTTTTGGAGGAAAAACGTTGAATGTGAGAGAGAATCGTGCTTCAACAATCAGCACAATCTTATTGTGTGAGAGAGAGATCGTGGAGAGAGAAATTTTGAGAGAGAATGTGAGAGAGACACGTTGATAGTGGAAACTTTGAGAAAGAATAACTAAAAGAAAGAGAGATAGAAAAATATAAATAGCGTGTTTAATGCCTTAACGGTAATGTATTCCATTAATATCTCTTTTGCTATAAAAATAAAAAGTAATTATAAAACATAATATTTTAAAATAATTTTAATTTATAATAAATAGAATATATACCTTTATCATTGAAAATAAAATTTTCATTTATACGGACGGAGTAATTATTTATTGTGAATCCCATTACTGTTTCAGTCAAATCAACTACTTTGAAGTTCTCAAAACAAATAAAAAGCTACTTGAAGATCAAACTTTATCAAGGTGGCAAATTCTGAAATATACAGTGATCGAGCTTCATGAAAAGTTAAGTTGTAACAAAAGGAAAATAGAAGTTAATACATACGACAAAAAGTTAATCAAATAATTACATTGACTCAATTTTCTATTACGTTTCACGTCATTATGGTGATGTTACGTTGTTCAACATGAAATCGGTCAGTTGTTTTCCACTTTCACCAATCATGATTTGTAAGTTGAACTTTAAGAAGAATTTTATGTGGACTTATATATATTAAAAATGATTTCATTTATAGTTATTAGTCGACTAAATGGGAAGATCAGAAGACGACGTTGTCGGCTCAACTAATGCAATAAAACTTTGAATTGATGCACCAAGAGAAAACATAGTCCTAGGTAGTACAGTGGTGAGAATCTACTAACGTGCTCTCCACACACTATAATTTCATAATTAAAAAATTAACATCCTTAACTTGTATGCACTAGTCATCCATCGATGTTAATTCTTTTTTGTGTTTTTCTTGTTGTTTTTTTTCCCTTATTTTTTTTCCTTATTGTATAATGAAAGACTGCCAAACTTATAAACTACACCAAGGTTTGTCAAAGCAATATATAAGGTTGATTTGTCAATATTTCAAGGTTCTTGAGGTCAATCTTCAGTATTATGTAGTTGAACTCTTTTGCTTTATGTGGGTAATGTCGAGGTTCTTTAAACTCCTTGTTGTTTTATTAATTGCTTGTTTATAATCTCCATGTAATTGATTGAAATGGAGGTTAAATATTGTGCTATTAATTCTCTTTGTAATTCTTTCTGACAGAAATAAATATTTTGGCTTCGTACATCTACTACTCTGTGGAATAAATAAATAGATTTCAAATTGATATAAATAATTAAAACGAACTCAATTTGATCTGTGGTGACGAGAGTTAGGGAGCAAATTTGAGTCACTCATGTGCCAGGAACCAAAACTTAATAAAAGGATGAAAATCATTGACATTCCTTAACTTTGCTCGTCAAACTCTTCCTCCAGTTTCGAGCAATTGACATTCTCCTCCTCCTAATATGATTTAAATTATAAGTATATCACCCATGTAAAATATAGACAAGCCTAATAGAAAATTTTATATATATAGAAGGGATTAAAATTGTTAAGGCCAAAATAAATATTGCATAAGATAGGAGGAGAGAATGTCAATTGCTTAAAGTTGAAGAAGGAGAATGATTGCTCAAAGTTGGAGGAAGAATTTAATTTTTAAATAAAGTTGGAATATGTAAATGATTTCACCCCTTAATCAAATAAATTCTAACCTTTGAATTAACAATAGTAAAGAATTCTCACCTTTGAATATCGTTAAGTTTTTAATAATTGAGCTTGGTCTGATCAATAAAAATGAATGTTGAATCAAATCATAGAAGTCTTGCAATATACTCCATGTATTCCCCCAAAAAAGGCAAAATTCGGAATATGAAAGTCAGCATGTTGAACTTTGGTATAAATTCAGATATTATCTTTGTTGAACTATTTTTAAAACTTATCCACCTAATATATATTAGAAAAATTCGTAATTTACATGGAATTATCACAACTAATTGTTTGATGAAGTGCACTTTAAAAATATGGTCTTGGTGACAACTAGTAATTGGATTGGTCAACAATTGTTATTGTGAGGTGGTGGTTGCGCGGTGATTGTGGTTAGTGGAGGAGGTTGGTGGTGATGTTCATGCAACGATAATTGGCGGTGGTTATGAGACGGTGGCAAAAGGTAATGGTTGTACGACAGCGACCAGCGCTAGTAACTGATAGTGAAAGTGATTGGTGACGATGGTTCGCAGTGATGGTTCCGCGATACAATTGCTAAATGTCGAGATAACTTTTAATAAAGGTGGATGGTGATGGGTGGCAGTGACGGACTACGAAAGTGGTTGGCGGCATAGCGCTTGTATAGTGGAGGTCAGTACTTGTTATTTTATTGCTGGAATTATTTTCATATATTTTACGAAACTCATTAAAACCCATTATCCTAATAGATTTTAGAAAGAAAAATATATTGTCATTGTCAAATTGGAAAAACCTTTCTCTTATAGGTTTGAAACTATTTGGGGTCTATATATAGGGGTTGTAGTTGGAAATTCTATAGATTGTATTGTGTTTTTCTTCTCATTCATAGTGGAAAACTCTCTCTGCTTCTGCCTCGAGGATTAATCTTAGCCGAATCCCGTTAAATCCTTGTATTGATTTTTCTTTTTTATTTGTTTTATGTGTGATTGTGCGCTAGTTAACTTACAATCTTCGACAACTAAACTGAAGATTGCTAGTGGTGAAGAATGTGTGGTGGTAACTAACGGAGAAGGTAGTTGGTGGTAGTGTTAGCAATAATTGGTGGTAGTGTTAGCGATGACTGATGATGGTAATTTTACATAGTAATAGCAAAAGATCACATTATATATAAATATTAAACAAATGACATATTAATAATTTTAACATTCTTTATAATATTTGAATAAACCAACCAATTGAAAGTAAATAAATGGTTATTATAAATAAAAAAAAAATACACTTAAAAATCGAAATAAATTAGACTTAAAATATCTGCAGTGTCAGAAGTGCGGTAGTAGTAGTAGTACACTTTAATATTCTAAAAAGGAAAATACAGAGCACCCAGTCAAACTAGTAGAGCAGCCTCTCCTAAATTAAAGAAAGAAAAAGTCATAAATCATGATACCTCTGAGTCTCTGACTACAGAATTCTACTCTCGTGCTCCCTCTCTGTATATCTTCAAAGTTGGAACGCTGAAAGCGAAGCAAATTAGTCAAAACACAAATGAATAACAAGGACCGTTGAATATTCCATGAAAAAAAAAAAAAAAAAAAAACTTACTCTTTTTCAATTTATATGATATATTCGATTATTGATAATAAATTAATTAAATTAGATTAATTCAGTTCAGTATTTTAAAAATAAAATTATAGAAAAAATATTAAAAGTTACATCTTTTCTCATGTCAATATAATTAAAAAAAAAAGAAGTGTAATCTAAATTAAAAGGAGAAGAGTACACATGATTTCATTCTTCCCTAACCCCACATGGCCCAATTTCTCTCCACCACTTGTTCCAATCCAGTTTCAAAGTCAAGTCTTCCCTTTCTCGGTCAATCTGAATTATGAATAAACACTATTTTTGTTTTCACCTAAGTCCTTCCCCGTTTTTATATACACTTCTCCTTTTAGTTTCGTGTAAACCAGTTATCTCAGTTCTTACAATTTTCTTGCCCTTTCCCGTTTAAACTTGGATTTCTTTCATTTAATCTTCGTAGTTCACATATACTAATTGAGTCTTGGTTGCGTCCATCTCTTTCTCTTAGACGTGAAAATAAGAAAGCCAAAAGAGTTGGTTAAATTGAGGATCTTCTTAATTTTGGTTGGTATATGTTCATATGGTTGGTATAATGATGGAAAATTGTAACGGCGGTTCAAGTTCAGCTCCAGCTCCTTTCTTATCAAAGACATATGAATTAGTAGATGATCCTTACACAAATCCAGTCGTTTCCTGGAATCACAATGGCCGTAGTTTCGTTGTTTGGAATCCACCTGAGTTTGCCAGAGATTTGCTTCCTAAATACTTTAAACACAATAATTTCTCCAGCTTTATCAGACAACTTAATACTTATGTAAGTATACCATCTTTTGAGTTCATTTTAAACCTCTTTGCAGTTTTAAATATTTTTTGTTTAACAAAGTTTTATTTATTCTACAGGGGTTCAGAAAGGTTGATCCTGAACAATGGGAATTTGCAAATGAGGAGTTTTTAAGAGGACAGAGACATTTATTGAAGAATATTTATAGACGAAAGCCGATCCACAGCCACTCTGCAATAGGATCACAATCTGTCTCGCCATTGACTGATTCAGAAAGACAGGAATATGAAGAAGAAATTGAGAGGCTGAAAAGGGAAAATAGCTTACTTCAGTCATCAGCTGAAAAGCATGAGAAATTTAATCAAGAATATGAGTTTGGTGTCAAGTCAATGGAACAACGTTTGCATAATATTGTTCATAGGCAGGGGAAATTGATATCTCTTTTGGCTCAATTATTGCAAAGGCCTGAATTTTCGTCCGATTTTATCCAATGCACAAACAATAACAGCAAGAAAAGACGGTTGTTAGTTTCCAATTACTTAATTGAGGAAGAGAATACAACTAACTCTATAGTTGTTCCAAAGTTAGACTTGGAAGTAGTTAAAAAGCTGGATTCTTCAATCAATTTTTGGGAACGTTTTCTATATGGAATTCGGAAGACTCCAACCGAAGATCAAATGTATGATTTCGAGCATACACAAGCTTTACCTTCGCCAATTGTTATACGCGAAATGGATACTTCATCGGATGATTCTGGCAAAAGAAACTCTCCTATCTATCATTCAACGTCGCCTTCAAGAGATATACAACCGTCCTCTGAGTTAGGAGGACCTTTGAGCCCTGTCATATCATCAATTTATATCAATCTCGAATGTCAACTTAAGCCATCAGATCAGACTAATGCAAATACCAAGATCACCAGTAATCTGGCTATTGATGAGACGAAAAATCAGGTTGAGGGTAACACTGACACGTCTAAATCAGTGTCAAACTCGGGTAATGATGTATTTTGGCAACAATTCTTAACTGAGACTCCTGGTTTATCTGAACCGCAGGAAGTTGAGATAGTAAGTAAAGACATCAATGGCTTAACGTGTGATAGCATGTTAGCAGAAAACCAGAGATATTGGTGGAGTCGCGGATTTAATGTAGAAAACCTTGCTGAACGCATGGGTCTTCTCAGTCCAGCAACGGGAAGCTGAGTTGGTTCACTCTTTCTTTTGACATTGTATATGTCTATCGCTGAACTTTTTTCCGGTTTGAAAAGGAGTTTTGGAGTAATGGTAAAGTTGTTTTCGCGTGATCTATAGGTCAGGGGCAGCCACTAATTTGCATTAGGTTAGGCTGTCTACATCACGCCCTTTGGGTACAACCTTTTCCCGAACGGACCTGGCATGAACGCGAAATACCTTATGCACCGGGCTAACCAACTGATGTCGCGAAGGAACTCTTGCTGGTTTTTTTGTGTAATAAATAATAGATAGAGTTCGTAGTCCTTAGATCACTCAGTAAACTGAAGGTAGATGTTAGCAATTTTTTTGTGGAATTTTTGAGACTATGCTTGTAATTATCCTACTCCTAGTGAGTAATCTATTTGTGTTATAGAGGATTAGAGCTTTTGTACATTCAATGAGTAAACTCTTCATTTGCAACTTCCCAATTCATCTTCCTTTTACACCTACTTCTTTTCGCTTCCGAACCATGCCAGTTCTCTGTTGGGGGAATATACACTATTGGTGTATTTTAACTTTGTTGCATCAAGTTGCTAATCTCATTTATTATGGATTGTTACATGTTTAGATGATCTGATAGTGTAAAAATTCTTTTGAATTGTTAGTGTATATAAATTAAACACACATTGAGACGAAGATTACTCTTTGATAAAGAACGATTGGAGAACCCTTCAAACAGAGTAGTCATAGAAATATACGGCAACAAATACAAAAAGTACAATTCAGCTTGCAGTACCATTGTAGCAAGTTTGACTTTAAACGACATTGCAGCTCCACATCCTCCTTTGATTTGATGAGTGTTTATATCAATGTATCACGAGGCAGGATAGATTTGAACTTTATGAGTTCAGATTCGTAATTCTATCACCTTCATTTAATTTAAAGATTCTTATGAAAATATTTAAAATAAGCTCAAACTTACCAACTTCAAGCTATTAAGTATAGACTTATCAAAATTAGCCAATCGCATATAAGAATTAAAAATTCAAATAAATAAAAATTCTTTCTCTCCAAGAATCACACGCAAAGATCTCTTTTGATATTTTTAAGCGTAATCAACAATATTAGATGCAAGACGGAAAAAGAAATTTCATGGATGATGTAGCAAACAATGTGATGAAACACAAAGAACAAATATATATAAAAGATTCCAAATACCAAAGCTAAAAGGAATCTTTTTAGTGGGTATGGTTGAAATTTATTGAAAACATATAAACGCGTCAAATATATAAAATTTGAGAAATATTGGAGGTGATTTGGACTAGTTTAATATCAAAATTCCTTGTTAAAATCGGGTATCAAAAATTCTTCTGCACCATATCAAACACGTATCATGCAGGTATCTCACACACAGGTATACACTGATATGCATTTGATACACATATGATACATATGTGATACAGATATATCTTTTTCCATATTCATCTTCTACTTTGAATTTTTAATTCAAACCACCTCAAACTCCACCAAATCATCCAAAACTGAGACTCAAACTCCTTAATATGTACTAATCTATTCCAACAATACCCACTCAAAAGAAAGCAAAATTTGATATATTTTTTTGTTACAAATAACTAATTGGCTAATATTGGTAATATTTTATGGATTGGCTAATGTCCGTACTAATTTGCTTATGGGCTGACATAATGGAGAGTTTTTCTTTAATTTATTGGGTTCAGAATATATTATTTGTACATATTTAATGAGTCTTGTACAGTCAGACCATTCTATAACAGCATCCCTATATAACAATCATCCACTATAAAAGCCAAATTTTTCTCAAAACCGATTTTTTAAGTTTTATTTTACCTCTTTGTAATAACTTTTTACCTATAACAGCAATAATTATATTTATAGCTGAACGCTCTTTATAAAATTACCCCTCTATAACATCCATACAAAATCTTTAAGATTACTAATACTAATTCTAAATATATGCACACAATCTTTTTCTATTAAACAAAGTTTCTATCTTGCATAAGATATAAGATTTGAAGATTTGCACATGATATTTATTTCATTGGACAAATTTCAAAAAATATTTAGATAGAAAATTTAACTGTTAGGCTCTAAGATTGTATTCAAGGAAAAGCTATTGGATAATTTTTTGCTAAAAATTTGGGGGCGAATCTTCGCTAATTGAGGCGTTATATCTCTAGTAAGAGAATAAAATCCACAAAACAAGCTACAATTACAAAATTCTTCCATCAATCTAAAAAGAATTTATTTTTGTAGGTAGCTTTAAAATGTTCGCCTTAGAGTTTAAATCTTTATACATTTATTTATGAATTTATTAATTATGTATTAGCTTTTTTGATATTTAACTAGTAAAATATGCATATTTTTTGAGATTTTAAATTTAAATAATTTTTTTATTTTTTTATATGTAACATTTAAAAGGAAAAATAATTTATTTTTGGATAATTTTATCTATAGTAGCCAAAAAAATATTTAAACGTTAAATATTGTTATAGATTTATAACAACCATTATCTATAAAAATTAAAAATATCAGAACAAACAAGTAAAGCTTGTTCATTGGATATGCCCCTGGTCATGAATCCTCCTCCTTCAGTGTTCTTCTATTCATGGACTCATAACTGTCTATGACAAATTGCCAATTGCAATCTATTTGGTCACCTAACAAAGAACAGGGTCATGATTCTCATTAATATACATTGCCTTGCACATGGATACACTTTAATTCTATCAAGAATTGAGATGAATAAATATGATGTTTTCATTTTTAACGAAAGGTCTCATGTCACCGAGAATTAGACGAAAGAAATTAATTGTCTACTTATTAATAAATTTATCATAAGAAAATTGTACAAGATCATCCCAATTTCAAATACAGGCTATAAGTGAACAAAGTTACCTTTAAGTACATTTATTTAGAGGAAGCTAAATTCGCGTTTCAAATTTTTCGTGGTCTCACAATACTTTTACCCCTTAAGCTTTTAAGATCAAAAGTTTTAAAAGTCTTAATTTTTTCTCTTAAACTTTGTCCCGAATCAAACTACCTCATTTAAATCGAAACGAAGGGAAAGAGTAGATTTCTTTACCGAAGAAAGTCGTAAACACGAAGAAGATTGGTTAATTTGACAGAATCACATAAGCAATTGGAGTTTCTTATCCCTCAGGTTGCTTATGAAATATTTTAACAGTAACTTTTAGTGTTTTTCTTTTCAACCTAACAAAACAAACAGTCTCCAAGAAAAGCAAAAAAAAAAAAAAAAAAAAAAAAAAAAGGAAAGAGAACACAGAAAGTTTTAAATCAATGATAACTGGCTGTTTATGTCAATATTCTTGAGCGGCTGCTAATAACTCATTCTTAGTCAAAGCAGTTATTGCAAGAACACCATTAATTATTAATACAAAGAAAGCAATAAGATTATAAATCAGAAAAAAAAAGAAAAGGGAAAAAGAAAAGATGTTGGCAGGTCTTAGTCACATAACTACAGATCTTGTCGAAGAAGTAGAGATCTATCAACCTAAAAATCTGGTATTAATAAATCCCAATGCCCATCATACCTTAAACTTTAATCTTTCTTTTTTTTTTTTTTTTCTTTTTTTTTTTTTATAGCGAACACCAAAATCACAATCCATATCTTAAACTTTAATCTAAAAACACTTCAGCGTTTTAAAGTAATTCAACCAACATAAGCTGTCGGCTGTAGTTGATTTTTTCCTTCAATTTTACCCACCTTAACCGACGACAAGAATAACTCCCTAAACCAAACCTTTTCTTTTTTATTATTATTACTATCGTCTTCCGCCTAACGGAAATCCAAGATCAGATCACACCCCTTTCCCCTATTAAGCTCCAATTTCTCGATAAAAATCTTCTATTCAAATCCATTAACCCACAAAAGCTCAGGTCAGTTTTAGTCTGTCTTTCTCAATGCTCTAGTTGCTTTCTTGATTCTCCAATATCATTTGTTCTTCTTGATTCTATAGACCTGCTATACAAATGGGGTTCGTTTCGTTCTCCAATTTTTTGAATTTTTAATTCGACAGGATTCAAAGTTTTGATTTTTACTGTTTCTTTTTGCAAGATTTTGGGAGATTTACTTTATATTTGAATTGGAGTTTGAGTTAAATCTCAAGTTGGTTTAATGCAGATTGTTGAACTTATTTTGGCCACCAGTGAATTGGATTGGGGAGCTCACTGCCGATTTCAATCACTTCTAAGTGTGTTTATCAGATTTTAATAGTGTAAGTTTAGAGTTGTAAAAGGTTCGTTAGAATTTGTCTGGTGAAGATAACTGGCAGATATAGTTCTACGTTAGACAACTGAGCTGATTTGCTTGGTTGTCGATGGGAGATAGATGGCTTTGATTGTAGAGGAGAAAGGAGATGGTAGAGAGTGATTTGATTATAGACAAGGTTGAGGAGAGTGCAATTGACAACCTTCGGAGGGCGCCTTCCTTCTCAGGCTGGTGTGATGATAATGGCACCCTCCATTCAGCTCAATTAGGGAATGTTCGTACGCTCACTGATGACTTTGACTTTGAACTGCCACTGGTTAATCAGAATGGTATAGGAAATGGATCTGTAGGCGAGGATACACAAAATTTTAAGCAGAGGATGAAGGGTGGTGATGACTTGGCTGTTGCATCTACTGGGAATGGAAAAGATAGATATGTTCCGTTTGACGTAGAGAACGGTTCTAGAAGTAATCCAACATATTCAAGTGCTGGCGGGGAAGGCTCCACTTATACGGACCACCATGGTCCATCACGAGCAATTTTAAAGAATGTTGTTTCTGTTGCTGATGTGCTGAAGACGCTGGTCTTAATACTTGTATGGTACACATTCAGTACGTTCTTGACATTGTAAGTCTACTTGGTTATGAACTTATGATTTGACTAATTGATTTGTTTCCTCTTATCTGTATTGAAACTTTAAACACGTTGGTTCTTATCACGTGTTCACCTGGTCCAGGTACAATAAAACTCTTCTAGGGGATCATCTAGGGAAATTCCCTGCTCCTTTACTGATGAATACCTTCCACTTTGCAATGCAAGCCATTTTGTCCAAATTCATTACCTGGTTCTGGTCCCGAAAATTTCAACCCACTGTAATGATGAGTTGGAAAGATTATTTTTTGAGAGGTAAGTATGATCATCACATCCGTTTTCTTTAAGCTATAATACTAGGGTACAGGTTTTTTCTTAAGCATGCATTATTATGGCTTTTCAACTAATTGTTCAATGTGTTCTACTGTATAATTATAGATGCTAAGAACTATTCTGACATTTGGGAGGTGTAGGAGATTTGAGAAGCAGGAGACTGTAACCCAAGAGTACTGTGTTAGGCTCACTTCTTTCCTTGTACAATTTGCCTGTAGGGTTCACCATTGGAAGACAAACTGCATGATCCTTGCATAGTTCTATGTTCCCAGTTGGTACATCATTTTCATTGATGGATTTGACTAGCAACCCACTTGGCACAACGGCATGCACTTCTATCTGATAAGTAAATTGAATTTTAAAAAGAACAGAAAATGAGTGCTGAGATTTGTATAATGATGAAAACTAGTTAGACCTATCTATGATCCGAGGAGTCTATAAAGTCCAACAAAGTGTCAATAACTTACATCTTTCATGCACCCCAAAAAGATAAAGATGCTCAACGTCAAAGTTTTATACAGTGAACCTGTTCTCTCCTTCCACACTGTGCAACAATGAAGAATGGTATAGTATTCCATAGGACTTTGGGTTGCTTTGCCTTCTTTTGGCCTCTCCTGCTGATGGCCTCCTTTAACATTGCCCGCTTCATTCTGCATAAGATTTAAAGTGGACTTCAAATTTGTCAAAAAAAAGGCACTGTGTAGGAACAAGTCGTCCAAGTTCTGTCACACATATAGTTGCAGGTAGCATTTCCCGTTCTTTGAAGTTTCTATTTGAGTAAGGAATTCCTTGTGCATTTTAATCCATGTAAAACACATGTTTTAGGGGTGCCTTGTTCCGCCACAATTTCTCTGAGGCCACTGATCTTCCCTTAGATCGTAGTATGATAAAAATTCTTTCTTGCTCTCTGGACCAGTGATCTGGTTATGGAGATAATGCTTGGACGTCCTCCAGTTTCAAAAAAATTCTTGAATCTGCTCCAATTTCAAAACCAATTGATCAATTGAAATTTATTATGCAACCTCAAGTTCTTAACTCTCAGTCCACCTTCTTTCTTAGCTGTTGTCACCTTGGACCATTGCACTCTTAGCTCAATTCGCCGGTGGAAGGGAAGAAAACTGCATGGAAATCATTGATTATGATAGCTAATCTGCTTGAAGAAATGCAGATGTTTTTCCACTTAATTCAATCTATCATCAAAGCCCACGTCCTTCATTACAGACCAAATTCTGTGGTTGCATGCTTTCTCCAAGTCTACCACATTACACCTGCTCTTTTCTGGTTCAACCTCAAGTTCACATACTCATTTGCAATTACTGAGTCATCTATGATTATGTTCCCTATAAAAAGGCATATTTGGAACCTCAGACCAGTTTCCCGCTAATACGTTTGATCTTTCTGCTTTTCAGTACCTTTTTTTGTCAAAGCATCAGATTTTTTATTGCAATGCTTATATTTTGGTATGGTGGTGTCGTCTGAACTATAATGATAGTTCAATTATCTTATCTACTTGAATTTATAGTTTCTGTTCATTCATTTGTGTTTTTGGGGAAAGAATTTCTGTTCTTCATTTATTTGAGGCATATGATCACTTATGCTTTTTATTTGCTCCTGTATTGAGAAGTCTAGTGCATAACTTATATATATTGGTCTCCAATAGTTTCCTGCTAATTTTTATTAACTTTTCTGACAACTAATGCTACAGATGGCCTTTGCCTTTCACAGTTGTACCCACAGCTCTCAGTACGGCAATGGATGTCAACCTCAGTAATGCATCCCTTGTTTTCATATCAGTCACATTTGCTACTATGGTGTGTATCCTTTCTCCTTGTAAATCATACATTACCAATCAATATGATGAATTTTTTGTTTTGGAAAGTTTGAATCACCAGGGGACATAGAAAAGGATACAACCCAACATTACTTCAAGTCTCTAGAAATTTCACGTTCATCTGTTAAAATTTTAACAACACTGACATTACAACCCTGTCACTAAAATGTTATTTTGAAAGACTTGAAGGGAGAGAGCGAAATAATCCTCTACTTTTAATTATAAAAAAGAATAATCCTCTAGTTTCCTTCCCTTACCCCATTAATTCTAGGCTCCTAATGGCAAGTTTATCATTGCAGTGCAAATCTGCAGCACCGATCTTTCTCCTACTGTTCGCTTTTGCTTTCAGGTACTTCGTTTAATCACTGCTCTCATTGAATCTTTACTTGTGTCATAGATGCATGTCTAGTTGAACTGCTCATCTGTGTGCACAATTACTCCTTTTGTTCCATTTTATATGACACTCTTTTCTTTTTAGTCATTATAAAAAAGAATGACATCATTCTATATTTGGTAACTTTTTGATTTTAAGTTTCCCATTTTACACTTAATGACATGCTTACATAGTTCTCGAAATCTCATGACATGTTTAAAAACACAAGTTTTAAGGGTACTTTTGGTATGTACGAAAAGTCTTTCGTTCTTTCTTAAAATCCATGTCCAATCAAAGATGCCATATAAAATGAATGGAACGGGTAACTTTTGCATATGAAGACTCTTCAATCTTTTGCCGGATCTCTTTTTCTTTAGATAGAATACATCATTCATCTCTCCATGGGGAAAACAGATCAAAATTGCATTCTGTGGTTATTTGAAAATGTTGAAATGAGGGTAAACGAAATTGCTCTCTTTGCTACTAAATCTCCTAGAGAGTCCTATGGTATGGTAGGCCCTTGTTCTTGGTATCTACTAGCCTTTTTGGTGACGCTCTTTCTGTGCTGTTAGTGCTTCTGTTTTGAATTTGCAAGCTGGTCACAATTTAATCCATGTTGCTCCTCAAGACTATTGTGTGTTAATCTAATTTAATAATCCCTCCATCCCATTGTAGTTGGCTTACTCTTTATTTTGTCAATATGACCTATTTCCTTAAAGAACAAAGTTTACTAGTTCCAAATCTTGAATAAATATATTGAAATAATTTGACTGTTGGTGGTTCTTAAGAAGAGAATCATTGTATCTCATGGAATGGTTGCTTTCTGTTTTGTTCACGTAATATCTTGCCTTGTTATGAATAGAAAGTCCAGCAAGACTTGACCTTAGCAGAAGCAGGAGATATCCCGTCCTAGAATTGTGTGGATTAACCCTTGTTTACCCTGATGGCTTTCACTACTTAGGTGCTAAAAAAGGATGCCCTTTTTAATTGTTCAGCTAGTCCCTTTTCCATGAATAAAGCTCAGGCAAATCGCATGACCTTAGAGGAAGCGGGATAGAACCATCACCAATAATTTTCAATTAGCCTCTCTTTAGTGGGTAGACATGCTGAGAAAGGCAGGCCTCTTTTTTCCATCCATTGCGTGCCTGATCTTTTAATGGTTAAATTTCCATCTATCTCATGAATGAATTCATTTGGTATCTCTCAGAAATGACTTCTTATAATTTTGCATTATTTGGTCTACTGCCTGTTTTTAACCTCAAACTCTTTTTTAATAGGATTGAGTCACCGAGTTTAAAGCTGCTAGGGATCATGTTGATTATTTCTATTGGGATATTATTAACAGGTATGATGTACTCTTTTCTCGTTTGCCATGGTACATTCTCCTTTCAACTAGGAGGAGGCTGAAATTTTTTTTCATGCAACAATACTAGCTGGAATGAGAAAGTTGAGATGGATACTAGTGGAACAAGAAAGGGAAAGTTACAATATACGAGTACTGAGAATGATGAGGAAAGTGATAGAGTAGTGACTCCACAAGGTAGTGTGAAGACATAAGTTAAAACCGTATGGAAATTTGTCATGCAATTCAGCTAGGGTGCAATCATTTGAACGGAGCACTACAAAAACCACTGGTGCAAAGTGTAGAAAGAATCATAACGAATGAGATGAAAAGAGTAATTTTAAGGAAATGTCATGACATATGGGTTAATGAATAGTATAGCCATTGAATGTAGACAAAGAAAACCGAGAAACATGGAATTCAAGCAACGTAGCTGAATTAATTGGTTAAGGCTGAGTTCATTTTTGTTATTCTCTTCACAACTATCTCTATCCATTTGACTACCTCGTTATCTTCAAATTTGAGTGCTTAATTAACTCTATTACGTTGTGACTTTTCACTAATTCTGTTGTCTGTAAATCATATCTGTTCAGTAAGCACATCTGACCTTTATTGGTTGATGATACAGTTGCAAAGGAAACGGAGTTTCAGTTTTGGGGATTTATCTTTGTTATGCTAGCTGCTGTTATGTCTGGGTTCCGCTGGACTATGACTCAGATACTTCTGCAGGTAGGAGCACGTTTCTTACTTTAATTGTTAGCAGTGAATTCTTTTCTCAGTATTTTCTTCATCATACTTGTGCTCACTTCGTCTAATTTGTGTTCATTCTCCAATATTCCATCCAACGGGTGCGCGCTGACCAAAAACTCTCATAAAGAAAGAAGTCTATGGTAAGGACTATCAGCAAATTATAGCAAACTTCAAAGCTCTGAAAGTGCATTTATTCATGTTGTAGTTATGTTATTAATATTGTTGGTGAATGAGTTAATGTGTTCTTCATTTTACCTATTTTGGGTTTCCCTTAAGAAGTTAACGTATTTTATTTGTTGTTTTAGTTTTGTCACAGTAAGACCAGCTGGTATTTATTATTTCACGAATGAAGATGATAGGTTTTGGGCATAGTTACCCACCTCTTTACTGAAGAGAATCATGCTGAATTGTCCTCTAGCCCATGCTTATTTGAATTATTCAGAAATGAAAGATTCATGTAGCCAGGTCATGCATCAAACTGAATGTGTTGGCTTAAAGAACTGGTTGGAACCTTGAAGAGAAGATAATATCTGATGTCGTTTCTAGTCTAGATTGCAAAATTTTCTATTTCTACGTTAATACAGTGTTATGACCCTACTCTGGCCAAATTTGATAGTTAATCAGGTATTTTGGTTTAATTCTGTAAGAATATATATTGTACTCCCCGTTTTAATTTATGTGAACCTATTCCTTTTTAGTCCATGCCAAAAAGAATGACCCCTTTCCATATTTGGAAACAATTTACCTTTATGCAATGATTTATAGCCACACAAAATATATGTACCTCATTTTACACCACAAGTTCAAAAGCCTTCTCTTTTTTTTTTTAAACTCCGTCCCCAGTCAAATAGGTTCACATAAATTGAAATCTACGTCATTACATATCTATGGTATGATATCTGGAGTAAGTAGATTTTAACTTGAGAGAGGAAGAGAGAGGAGGAGGAGAAAATGGAAAGTCAAATAGATCAGAGTATCTTGACGGGAAGAAGGAAAGAAATTGAAAAAAAAGGAAAAAGAGAAGAAAACCATAAAACACTTGTTGCATTGTGAAGGTTGAGTACTATGGAGAAGTGGTAGTTAAAGCAAAAATGGGAATGTCTATTATGCCCTCGATTTAACACCTTTGTGAAGAGAAACTAAATGAATGGAATAATTGCTACCTTTTAAGGAGTTAAGAGGGTTGGTGTCAAGAAAGCATTTTAAGGGCCTAGTTGCCAACGCAACATTGTTTTCGATCAAGTAAGCTTTATTGCCAACCCAATCTTTTGAGGGACTTCATAGCAACTGCAGATTAAAGCTTCAAGTTTACAACTCTGTGGAACAAAGACGAGGTAAGTTTTTACCTTGAAATTCCAGCATGCTGTTGTGGACAAATCCCCTTTAACAGTAGCTAGATCAGCCTTGCCAGTTCTAAACTAAATCTTCAATATTTAGTGAATGAAAGGTTGTGCCAATGCTCTTAAGAAGTATATAATGTCCAAACAGATTGTGTAAGAAATACATTAAGACCGAATCATGGTGAACACAAGTATTACCACAGGACTTACACAAGTTATCCTGATTCTCAGAACTTGCATCCCTACCATTTCTTAAAAGGTTCCTCTGCTATTTACAACCTTATGTCTAAGGCCTTTAGTTCTGGAGCAAAGCAACCATTGCCCCGTCAGAAAAATGTTTTAAACTGCATTTTGCCCAGTTCTGTAAGAGCATTCCAAAGGCGTGTGAGGAATTTCCAACTTCCAACTGACGTAGTGGTCTACTGATGGCATCCAAGAGTGTGGCCTAGTAGTCAATGAACTGGGTGCAAATGTTTAAATCCCAGTAGAGACAAAGAAATATTAGGTAATTTCGTACCATCTGCCTAAACATTGGTGGGCGAAGTTACTTTGTACTTATGTTGGTGGGAGGTAGCAGGTACCTAGTGAAATAGTTGAGGTGTGTGCAAGCTGGCCTAGATACCAACATCTTTATTAAAAAGTAGTGGTCTATTGACGCCCATTGACACCTTACAAGGAATGCAAGAAGTGCTTACTTTTTTTCTCGACACTCATGGGAGCTGTAAACCAAGAGAAGTAGTACACTTCGGTTATTAGAAAGTTAAGCCCGAATAAAAGTTAGTACTTCCTCAGGGCGCAAAGGGCAATTTTGAGCTCATCTAATCAATTAGACATCCTCCGAATTGCACGAACTCAGCACGATGTGCTTTGTGTTTTTCTGACAAAATCATGTTTGCTTTTAAGAAAAATAGCTACATGGAATATTATTTGAAATTTATCCTTTGAATGTTAACTAGTAGTTTGTACAAACATTTATGACACGCTTCGGTTATTTCAGGTTTAAAAAATCCACTCACGCTAATGAGCTATGTTACTCCAGTGATGGCTATTTCAACTGCTGTGCTGTCTCTTATTTTTGATCCATGGCATGAGTTCGGAGACAACAGTTACTTTGATAGCTCATGGCACATTACTAGAAGTTGTTTGCTGATGCTTTTTGGTGGAACATTGGCTTTCTTTATGGTATGCATGTATATCAAGATCAATCAATTCGAGTGTTTAATTATCCAATATTCTAGTGGCAGATTTCTTTTACTGCCTTTTCTTTCTCTTCTGGAAAGTGTTTGTCTACAAAAACACCAGAATGTCTAGAAGCTATAAACAAATTTGATACGCCTTCCATGCACGTAGAGATAATTTTCTTTCTCTGCTCTTTTGTTTACTTGCAGGTTTTGACAGAGTATATTCTTGTGTCTGTTACTAGTGCAGTAACTGTGACAATAGCGGGAGTCGTAAAGGAGGCTGTCACTATCTTGGTATGATCTAAAAACCAAGTTCTATCTTTTTCTCCTACTTTCTACAATTGCTTTAGCGCGAGCAGCAATCTTAAGTAATGTAATGTAACTGACTGATCAAAATAAAAGAGCTTACAATAATGTAACTGGATAACTGGTTAATAGTTAGTCACATTTCAGCAGTTCTCTGATAGCAGTTTACTGTATGGAATTTATAGGTTGTTTCTTCTTGATGAACATTAGAATTGTTATTTAGAAAGCCATTCAATTCCTTCTTCCGTGAATAGCATTTGGGGGGAGGTGGAACACATAGATGGTTTTGTCCTATATGGGCTTCGGAAATAGCAGAACCGTGAGGCAATAACAGTTGAATACCCCTTCCTATATTCAAATAAAATTACCTATTGCAGGGAGCTTGAGCTGTAAGATATTGCCATCTCCGAAAACTAGAAAGAAAGTTTAGCAAATGTGACTTACGATACAAAATAATAACAATATCAGATTAATCATGCATTTCCAAGTATATTTGGTGGTGTATATATGACATCTAGGAGAGCACTTGTTCATGCCATGAGCCATCAGGCAGTGAATATATGCTTGCCAATGAGCGTGACATAACCTCAATATTGCACGCTATTGATCTCTTTTATTGCGCATAGACCTCATTTTCCTAGATATTTTTACTTCAAGCCAATCATGTATCGCATTAGACTGATATAGAATCAGTTTTCGCTAGTTGAAAAGTTTTTCCGGTTTTTGGCTTGCTACAGTTGCTGAAACTTTGGTAATTATGTCGGTGGCGTTTTCAGGTTGCTGTGTTTTACTTCCATGATAAGTTTACCTGGATGAAAGGTGTTGGTCTCTTGACAATAATGCTTGGTGTCAGTTTGTTTAATTGGTACAAGTGAGTATTTGAGCTCTCATATTTTTGCAAAAAGTTATCTTGTGATTACTTACTTCCTGCTGCTGTTAAAAATAGATAAGTTTTTTCTTTAAAGACCTGCTGCAGATGTCTACTCCTATATATCTTGTCAGTTCCTCATCCTCAGTTCGTATAAAGTTCACTCGTCTAAACTACAACTGCAATATGTTTCCTCATTTTATGTAGTGATTTCTTCAATCTCATTTCGCATAAAGTCCGCTTGTATGTTGGTGAAGATAAGCTTTTCCATTGCTACTAGTTGGATGTTTTGCCTTGTTGATTAATTTGATGCTGGCATTGCTGCTACTCTTCTTAGATGAGTTACAGATCCTACGCTTCATTTTACACCAAGCATGACGTTCACATTTGCATGTGTGCCATATTGGGAAAACTAATATGAAGATTCTTCATTTAGATTGCAAATCTCGTTTTATATTTTTATTAAACTGACACACCCTTACATGTACAAGTTTTTAGAATTTTTCCTGATTGTAAGTCTTTTTCTTTTGCCATTTAAATGGTTTCATATAAGTCTTATTTCTCTTGCTCATAGTCTTGGCCATTTAGAGATAAAGGTCTCGGCTGTGATCAGCTCTGTCCGAGACTTACACCAAACATTCATTCCCCTTTTTCATGATAATGTGGATATTACTGACTAGATGTAATTAATGCGCTCCATCCCTCGCAATTTACATTCTTTCCATTTATGGCCATTCATAAATGTTTGACACTATTTTATTAATAGTATTCTGCCAAACTATTTTCAATAAATATAAAAAAAACCAAGTATATTGGGGGGTGGCCATGACTTCACTTACAAATACTGAAGTCATTATCTCTAAGTTGAAGTTTCGCCATCAATATTTGCAAATATTGAACTTTAATAGTTGAATTACTAGTGAAATATTTAAAAACTTTTTTGTGGAGTATTTCTAGTGAAATAATGGTTTTCAATCACAAAAGTTCTATTTATTTTTTTTAAAGTGAAATTCATGTCTAAACATAACTTCAGCTTCCATATACTCTTTCAATTTCAACTTCAAATACTCTTATTTTTAACGTCGATCAAATATTGTCCAAATGCATATTTAATGTACAAAATTAAACTGATATGATGTTTTCCCTATGCTATTTAATTTTCAAGAACCATTTTATGATTTTCTTTGTCTGCTATTTATATAATTCAAAAATCAAATTAATATACTATACTCTGCTCAATCAAATATTGCCATATAAAGTGGGAGAGAGCTTAGTCAATATAATAGACATGGCAATGATATAGTATAAATCTCTATTCTCATGTATCTCCTTTGTTTTGTTTTTTTTCCATCTTGCACTTTAAGTCTATATCTTTGGTTGATCTAACTCTTTAATCCATTGATAAAAGTAATAACTAAGTTCTTAACACACTAGTGCATATTTTCTTGGAGCAATTTTCTATTTTTGGACACCCCTTTGCATTAATTTCAACTTATCTAGTATTTATGCTAGTTCAGTAATTCTTACATCGCGTGGCCAAGTTTTATGCAAGAAAACATGTAACGATGTATTTTACTTAAGTGACAGCACCTGATCAAACCAAACTTGTTTATAATTCGTCTAGCAAATCACTAATAGGATAGGGTTGCAAAGGGAAATAATTACTTGCAAAATGGTGATTTTATTAGTGACTTGGAGTATTTAGTTCTCTGTGACCCACAGTCGCTAGATCTATTTCATTGCCCTGTTATAATTTACTGAATCTATTATTGTACTTCAAATTTTTACAGAAAACTGAATCGTCTTACATCATAAGACAGACAGGTTTTTGCGATCCATAAGATGTTTATGCCCATGTTACCACAGAATTTTGGAATTGTTGGTTGGTTTTGCTAGATATTAAGATTGTTGTCCGCTTCTGCTTTTCAGGTATGACAAATTACAAAAAGGAAATCTAAGTGAAGATGAAATGTCACGATCCTCGATGCAAAATGCAGCTGCAAAGTATGTTATTCTTGAAGAATTGGAAGATCAAGATGATTGTACTTGAAGTTCCTATACCACATTATCTGCATTTGCAAACTTTGTAAGCTTCTTAACTACAATGCTCTCATGCTCTCTGTATGTTTGCATATGAAGGGGGAAATGTTTTGTATCATCGTAGTTTTTATGAACTTCAATTAAATTACCTTTTGTCTAGTCTGGTGAACAAACTTATTAAAAAATGCTGAAGGTATATCAGATGAAAGAATTTTTCAAATCACAAACATTCAACATCCTACTTAAGCTGCTCCGTGTCCATGCCCAGGAACAAATTGAATATTACTATGGTTGTCTGTATTTAATGCTCTAGGAGCCTGCATTAGGCTAGTATTTTGGTTGGGAAGTGGCGGAGAGGGTTGGTAGTTAAACCTATTACGTATTTTTTTCTTTTCTTTTGGGCTGTGGACAGTATGGAGAATAGAAATCGTTCTTGATCCGTGCACTTGATATGAAACCAAGCTCTTTTCTTCTTTGAGAAAGATATGTGAAACCAAGTTCTTGTGGATGAGATGAAGATGAGAAAGCCTTACTCCGCTTTGATCAGCCTGATTGCTGATTCTAGATTTTACTTAATTTTTCAGTGCTGTATATATTTGATGTAGTTGGTGAAAATTGCTTCGGTGTGGCTATACATTTTGGTTAACATTTTTTATTTCCCGTGAACTTTATCTGTCTTTGTTCATCTCACAAGGCATACCATATTAGCTGGAGGTAGTTGGATTTGATTCCAGTTGCTTGTTTCTATTATGTACTTGCTCAATTTTCATGAATGCTTGTTACACTGATAAAGTATGGATAGAAGTTTTTATGAGTCTAGCAAAGATCTTTTAGCCTGCATATACGTGTAGAGTTGACCGACAACTGTTTGATTGTGATACAATTATTAGATGACTGCTGCAATGCTGATATTTTCAATAGAGGATGAGTGTCATATGTGAAGTTTTTATGAGTCTAGCAGAGATTATTGTAGTCTGCATTACGTGTAGAGTTGACCGACAACTGTTCGATTGTGATACATTACTAGATGACTGCTGCCAATGCTGATATTTTCAAGAATGGGTGAGTTGTCATATTTGGATTATACCAAGAAGCTCAAATGGGAACAAAGTGGCAGCATCAACTGGTCTTTGTTCAGCCTAACCCTGCCCTAGACAGCCTTTTATCAGTTTGCTGGTGAAAGGAAGAAGCTTTTGTTCATCATTGTTGTTGGTGAAAGGATTGATCAGTTTCCATACATAATTCTAAGGGCTCCATTTTTTGTTAAACAAATTTTCTACTTTGTTCTTATTGTACCTCTGTATTTGGCATCAAAATTTCATCCTCATTTATTCAAATATTTTTCCAGTTTTATCTCCTCGTTGTGATTACCTTAGTAGCCAGTAGGCATCGGCCAATGTTATAGATCTTTAGTTTACTTGTAAAACAGGTTTGTAGTTGTATTTTAGACGGGTTGTTACTTTGATTTATGCGTTGAGCCTCATCAAGAATGTTTGTCAACTAATCTCTTTCTCCCGTCAATGTTTTTAATCATGAAATAAATGATATTATTAGGAATAGAAGAAAATGTAGTTCATTCAAGGCTCAGAGAGAATTAGTTGAAGCACCACTTTTTATTGATAATGCGATGCTCTATTCTGTCACCCGTATGAAATATACGCAGCAGATACCTTTAGGATTATTACTAACGAAATTCAAGATATAAGAAAGTAAACACACGAAGAAGTTAAGAAAATTTAATATATAATATATATACATAAAAAATAATTTTGATCTTGCCTGTGTTATTCAAACATTATTGGCAGAATGTGTCCAATCTAGTCATGTTTGAACCAAGGAATCAATTTTGTAAAACTTGTGCTACACTCTTGAATGAATTTGGGTTGAGTCATTGACTATAAAGATACAATAGAGAGGAAGATGCAAATACAGATGAGAGAGTCTCAGCATCCCAAGTAGAACGTAGAATTCATGCCCACAGTTTCAGCAATAAACTGGTCGATTAACCATATATGTCATAAGATTCTTTATCTTGTTATTAGTTATCCAAGGAAAAAAGGTTTCTCCTGAGAAATAACACAACATTATATATAAAAATAAAAATAAAAATTAAAAACTCCTTTCATAGGTAATCATAGGTAATCTGTGGGAACGTTGAAAGATGGACGTTATTTGGTAGGAAAAACATGATAATCTTGGTACAAGTAACAAGTTAATCTCATAAAGATATTATACCAAACGCAAAATTTCTAACTAGGCTCATTCTGGAAATTATACGTCAATGATCATCCCGTAGCTATATATATTTCTTTGCACCTGGCATCATATCATTGACAAAGACTGCTTCTTTCTCACCAACTTCACATTCTATGATTTCGTTCAGCAATCTTCCAGTGGGCGTGATTTTACTAGTCAACTTCAAGTTTTGAAAGTTAGGTGCTTGTTGCTTTCTTGACCATTATTATATTTTGGATTTTGCATTGCATTAGAAAATGCATAGGTGGGTCATTAGTATAACTTATATATAATGCAGTAAGCTTAGAATCTTTCAAACAACCAAAGGCACTTTGCCTTCTGGTAAAGTTTAAACTATCATCCACTTTTTTTCATGGCTCTATACAAGATTTTTCCTCTTGCCTTCATTCTTTGCTGTTCTTTTCATTTGATTGCTAGCCAACCTTGGGATTACCCAACTGCAAATCTTTCTACCACTTGGGTCAACAGTATTTCTGCACCCCATTCAGTTGCTTTCACTGATGGCTCAACAGTAAGGGCTATACTACTCAGAGGAACTCTTGGTCCAAGATATGCGTGTGGTTTCTACTGTAATGGCAATTGTGAGAGTTACCTCTTTGCCATCTTCATTGTGCAAACCAACAGCGCTTCCCAAATTACTATGCCCGCAATCGGATTCCCACAAGTTGTTTGGTCTGCTAACAGGAACAAACCAGTTAAGATCAATTCTACTTTGCAGCTTACAGCACAAGGGGATTTAGTGCTTAAAGATGCTGATGGTACCTTGGCTTGGTCAACAAACAGTGCTGGAAAATCTGTTGCTGGCTTAAACTTGACTGATGAGGGAAATCTTGTTCTGTTTGACTCCGAGAATGCAACTGTTTGGCAATCTTTTGATCACCCAACTGATTCTTTAGTTCCAGGACAGAAGTTAGTATCAGGGATGAAGCTAACAGCAAGTGTTTCAACAACAAACTGGACTGAAGGAGGTTTGTTTTCTTTCTCTGCTACCGATGATGGTTTGGTTGCTTTTGTCGAGTCAAATCCTCCTCAAACATACTTTGAAAGATCTATTGGTGGATTGAATACTAGTGGAGGCTCCAATTATGTTATGTATTTGAGTGGAAGCTTAGCTTTACTCTCAGATTCCAATGATCCGCAGACGCTGATTTCCATTCCTCCTGCATCCTCGGCTCAATATATGAAACTTGAGCCTGATGGACACTTGAAAGTGTATGAGTGGCAAAGTCGTTGGAAGAAGGTGGATGATGTCCTGACAGGTTTTAACGGCGAGTGCTCTTACCCCACGGTCTGTGGAAGATATGGCATTTGCACAATGGGACAGTGTAGTTGTCCCAACACAAGCTCTAATTCAACAAACTATTTCAGGAGGATAAATGATAGGTTGCCTAATCTTGGTTGCTCTGCCATCACAAGGCTGACTTGTAATGATTTAAATGACCACAGATTATTGGAACTTGAAGATGTGGACTATTTCGCATTTACTGCAGATATTACAAACACAGATAAGGATACCTGTAAAGATGCATGTTTGAGGAACTGTTCCTGTAAAGCTGCTTTTTTTCGTACTGGTTTAAACGGTTCCACGGGAGACTGTTACATACCAACTGAGATCTTTTCACTAATGAATAATGACAAGGACAGGACAAGGTATGATTCCAATGCGTTTATAAAAGTACAGGTTGAAGCTGAACCAGCTGCTGCAAAAGGGAAAAGGCGTTTTATGAACGAAAAATAATCCTTGGTAGGAAATGGATGGAAAATTAGCAAACTATGTGTAAGATACGGAATAATAAGAGCATGCGAGACATGTATTGTGTTAAGAGTTCTGTGCATTCCCTCATCTCCTTTCTTCTCTCGTTTTCTCCCCTTTTCTCTGCATTTCACTCTCATTGTCCTTCTTCTATCATTATCTGTAATATCAATTTGGCAGACTATAATAAAGATAATCTATTTTCTTAATTATTTGGCAAGTCAAGTGTTTCATTGCCCTTCTTTCCAAAGTATTCTTTCAATTGCCCAACAACATTTTCATCAATTGCATCAACCTGAAGGCAGTGCCTTTACTTAATTCTAGTGAAGCTGGCTTTAGTAGCAATTCACCATTTGCCACTTCAGTCATTGCGATGCAAAGAAATACAAGTAAAATGCAAAATTAAGAAAACTCTGCTTAAGTTCATTAACGTGTTTCTTTTTCCTTGAAGGGATATATAATACCTTTGTTAGTTCAATACTTATATCCTTTTCACTTGAACCTATTGTGATAAGCAACAAGAATAGGTTATAAGTGTTAGGACCGAAAAAATCAGATATCCTACAAAAGTTAGCAAAGTAATACTTGAACGACGATAAATCGGACAACATAAGAGAAATATACCAAAAGAGACACAAACATTTAACGCGATTCAATCAATTGACCTACGTCCATGGCGGAGATTAGCAATCCACTATATAAAAGAGAGTATAAAACATCGAGAGAACAATACAAGTGACACACTAACATTTGTTCCCAAAAGTTCTCCCATCAAACAAGACTGGTGCTAATGACTGGTGCTAATGAATGAGAAGTAAAGATCCGAAGTCTAAATATTTTCCTACAAGAAAAGAGACTAGCCAAATATGAAAGACTTTCAAATATGATAAGAAAATCAGGACAAACACCTAACAATAAGTTTATAAGTCTTTTTTTCTGGTTTCATATTACAGTTTAATCATTCTAGAAGATGCGACAAATGTAATTATGTAATTGCGCTTGTCGAAAATTATTTTTTCACGCTCTTGAACAGATAAAACGTCATTCGATTTCTTGAATTTGTTATGTGCTACTGATAAGACTTCTTTTTTATCATGCAAATTTGCTTCAGGTGCCTTTAATAAATTCTCATCACCTTGAAGCCACTTAACTCTAATCACCACTTCGAGTTATTCTATCTTCAATTCTAAAAGATTATTTTCACTCAAGTCTTTTAATCGCCGTTTTTCCTCCGAAAAGTTTCTTTTCTCATGCAATGACATCATTCAAAAACAGTGAAAGTTTAAATACATTATGACACAAATACACAATGTTTTTAATATATAAACCTTATGCTTTTCCTCCAATCTTGTGATATTCGCCTTGTGCTTTGCTTCCAATTCGGCCAAAATTGCATCTTTATTTATTTTTCGATTCCGTCATATATACATATACTAGTGTGGGTGTGGGTGTGGGTGTGCCCGGCCCCAATTATCATAGCTAAGGTGGTAAAGTTTTTTTTTTGGGTCCTGCAGAGTTGCTTAGCCGTTAATTAAATAAAGTTGGTTGGAACATTTGAGGGATAGAGCATCTAATGAACAGTGGGATAGTTGATCAAAGGTAATTAGAAGTCACTTGGTGATTTAGAACTTTTGACTTTGTAATCAAAATGCCACTATTTGCATGATCAAAATAGATATTCTTTCTTCACCCTTTTTTTTTTCACAAAAGAACTTACTATATCCGGAACAATTCTCTTGAAGTCAATTTGATTTATAACATATTAATGTTTAATACAACCAAATTTATCCAAAACTAATTTAAACTTGATTAACCAATTTTTCTGCAAATGTAATATTTAGTATATCAAGACAAATATAAAGATTTTAAGTTATAATACCTCTATCATCAAATCACTATTTAATATCACCTTAGTGAAAAAATATAAATCGTCCACATAAAGTTGTGCGCAGATATATCTATATGGTGATAATTAAAAGACTTAATTTAATTACTAATCTAACTTAATAAAGATAAAATTACATTTAAAAACTACAAAAAGTTTACATTAAGAAAATACCAAAATAATGTTGCAAACGTATTCCTAAATTGATCATACTAAGAATTATTGTAAAGTTGTTTTCTCTTAAAAAAAAATTTCTTATTTTTATTGAAATTGTTTTCACAAAGTCCTTTTGTGAAGTTCAAATGCACATTTAGTCAGCATAAAGTCATGTTATTCAAGTAATATGACGAATGCGGGTTTCAAAATCAAAGCTAACTCAAGATTTTAGAAAACGTTTCCTTTTGTAAATAGGAAATGATTTTTTATCCTTCAGTTTAAACAAATTTTGAAATTATTTTCAATTTTTATAAATATAATCCAACTCAAAGGCACAAAATTTGTTCCAAAACTTTCTCCATAATACATATTATATTAAAATGTGAATGTTTGCTTTTTTAGGGATCTTCTAGCATGTTACTTTGAAATTGATTATGACTTCATATTTTTCTTATTTTTTCTTGGGATTGTCGACGGCAATATATATTTTCTTTTTTTGAAACATATCCTTTCATAATAAAAAAATTAACTGAGTATTGGTTGAATTTTGCAAGTATGATGGGCGTGAGTTTGTGCATATTTTGCGCCTCCAGTTGTATGTGTTTCGCTCCCTCAACGCTTGTGGTATCTTTATGGTACTTTACAGTCACTTAAACTTTCTCATATGTAATTTAAATTAATTTGATTCAGATTTTTTATTTTTCATGAATACTCCTACTCATAAGATCCTTCTCAACTCGTCACATTGCATTTTTAAAAAAGTTGTATGTTCAAGCAAAAACTAAAACGATTTCTTTTTTCTTTTTTTTGGGACAAATACCTAATTTCTTAATATTTTATCTAATATGAACTTCAAATATTATCTGAGTTCTTTTCAAATATTTTTTTTCAATTATTTCAAATCATGTCGTTCAAACGATACTTCCATTAATTGATCCTTCTCTAATCTCTCTATATATATTTTTATACGAACAAAAACTCGTAACAATATAGTCTAACCTTGAGATGGTATCATAAACTCATAAATTTTGATAATATTCTACTGTTCTCCTAACAATTTTATTCTATTCATAATTGTTATAAAAAAGTAAGCTTTCATTTTTTTCATGTCATTTTACTACTACTATTTTACTGTTGAATCTTTGCTGCAGTGCTCTTATTGTAGGTTTACAAACAAAAATAATTATGGATGGGCTAATTTTTGAATCTATTATTTTCTTAAAATTGTGGGTTTAGACATATTATTTATTACAATTTTATTAATTTTTTACACATTAATTTAGGTTTCGTAAACAAAAGTATTGGATTAGGATAAATGGACTGCCTGAATGCTACTTTCGCGGTCCACCTCGGCCAAGCACTATGTTGAACATCGATTGCTTGCAAAAGAAAAAAGAAATATCGGGTGTTGTTTTAAGGATTGATGTATTAGCTTTTCTCTTAAAAAAGTATTGCAAATAACACCTGTCAAACTCTTTTTTTTAATCGAAAGCAAATACTTATTATTATTAATTAAGAGTTTCTTTGAAGAGTTCACTTGTTTTTTCTTTTTTGTGTTTAGAGAAAATTATGGATTTTTTGATGAATAAATTGATAAGACACTTTTGAATAATCACGTGTAAGCAGTGTCGTTTATTTTTTGTTGAATCCCTTCTCATTATAGCTAGTTGCTCCAGGAAGAAATAGTAGTAGTTATTTTTATCTCCACTTTTCTTTTAAAAGCTAATTTGTGAGCCCTCCTAAAAAAGGTTTTACAAGCTGCTCCACGTATTGAATGGTCGTGAATGTGATGAGCTCAAAATTAATGAGGGAAGAGTTAAAGGGCACCTTCAAAATGCCCTTTTAGCCTATAGTGTTGCTCCATTTCACTGTAATTCCATAAATACCCTTATGACCCAAATAGTAACCGGATGCACCGCAGGCGGCTCAAATTCCATAAATACCCTTATCACTCGGCATCGAGTTTAAAAAACAAGAAAAATATTTTTGAAACTTGTGGTCTTAAAAGCTTAAGGATAAAAGCTTTATGGGGCCATAACACTTGTGTGATTATAAAAGCTTCTCGCTAAGGATAAAATGAAGAGTTTAAAATTGAATTATTTATAAATTTATAAACGTATCATTTATTTTGGAATAAACTAAAAAGGAAAGTACCTCGTTTAATTTGATAAGGAGGGAATAGTAATTTGGCCCACAATGCCACCTGGCGCAATTGGGGAAGCGATAGACATTTAAGGAGAAGTTGGAAGATAATGCAAAAGACGATACAGTTTAGAATTTAGATGTACTAGTTAAATATAAATCGAGCCAAGTTCAGGAGGAATTTTATGTACCGTCGAAAAATAATATTGTTCAGTGAATAAATTGATCAAATGACCACGTGTTATCTTAATCTTTTAAATTATCCAGGGAAATTTTTTCTCCCTAAGAAATAAACACAATGTTACGTTATTACAATATTGACTGAATTCCACGAAAAACAATCTCCATGACAATCTTTTTACGAGTTGATTTTGAAAAGGTGAATATTTTATTAAACTAAACCTACTATTTGAAAGTCTTCTTTTTTTTTTTTTTTGAAAATTATAAGTCGAAACATTTATGATCGAAATTTGTACTTTTTGTCAAAATTTGACAAAACTGTTTCTTTCACACCTGTAAAGTGATTACTGATTCTATAATTTTATCCAGCAAACTTCCAGCGGGCATGAACGTTACACGTCAATCTGGAAAACCATGAAGAAGCTGCTATTTTCTTTTTTGAAATTTTTGGTCAGAAAAGGAGAAAAAGGCTACGTGATTAAAGAAGAAAATTGTGAACAGTATCAAGTGAATAAAAATTGCATGTTGGAATATTTATCATGAGAGATAATGTTTTAAAAGCCAAAATTGTGACTCGAGATTCAGCTTTGTAGTTATTTACAAATGTGACGAGTAAAGTAATGTTACACATAAAATTGTTTAAAATACGATAAATATGTGTACGTACAAGAAGTTTACGCCAGATTAATAGATGCATGACATGTGTTTGTTATACACTTCTTTTACTGACCTATGATTAATATTATATATTTTTACCTGATTAATCACTTAATCATGATAAATTAATATAGTATGGTGTAAACACTCGATGAGTATTTACTCTCTAAATGCTTCATGATAACTACAATGGGTTTTAAGTTATACTTCACCAGGTTCGTCATTTATGCCTTCTGCTGTCTAACTCTAAAATGCACTGCGCATATTTATGCCTTGTAATGTCCAGTCCACACCCCCGTTCTAAATTTTTTCTATTAAATACTTAAATTATCAATTATATAATATGCTTTTGCCAATAAATTAAAATTTAGTGATTTAATTTATATGTCGTTATGCTTAAAATATTTCAATTACTTTTTGTACAATTTGCTTTTAAATATTATACAATTTAATGTATTTTCATGCATTACACATATATATTTAACTTTTAAAATTTTGGCACCATGCCTCGAAGCTTGGTGCTTTGTCTTAGAACTTTTTTTTTATAACCTTGGAGTCAGGCCAGCTTGCGCACACCTAAAATTATTCACGAGTATCTGCTACCTCCCATCAATATATGTACCAAATAACTCTATCCATCAGTGTTTGAATAGTTAGAAAGAAATCACCTTAGATAATTATAAAGAAAAAATAAAGTAAAACTAATAGAATCCGCCACAAAAACACAACAAATATTAAAAAATAAAAATAAAAATAAAAGCGGCAAAATCTCCTCTCCGATATAACTTTATTATTTGCAAAAAAGCCAAGTTAAGGAGGTGATCTTTGTACGAGATGGATTGGGTCAACGCGTTCCTTTAGTCCTCCATTTCTCCAAGTTGTAAAAAGTAGGTGCTTGATGCTTTCTTGACCATATTATATTTTGCATATTTGCAATAGAAAATTAAAGGTTGACAGCCATGCATTCATGGTTCAATAAAAAAATAACTAATAGCTTCATGCAACTGAGTTTAGACTCTTTCAAACAACCAAAGATGTTAAATTTAAATTCAACTTGATTTCCTTTCATTATGAATCTGTTAAATTCAAAAGTTCCAGTGTTGTTCATGGCTTTATACAAGATTAATCCTTTCTTCTTCATTCTTTGTTGTTCTTTTCATTTGATAAGCAGCCAACCTTGGGATTACCCAACTGCAAATCTTTCTACAACTTGGGTCAACAGAGTTTCTGCACCCCATTCAGTGGATTTCACTGATGGCTCAATAGTAAGGGCCATACTACTCAGAGGAACTTTTGGTCCAAGATATGCTGGTGGTTTCTATTGTAATGGCAATTGTGAGAGTTACCTTTTTGCCATCTTCATTGTGCAAACCAACAGTGCTTCCCGAATTACTATGCCCGCAATCGGATTCCCACAAGTTGTTTGGTCTGCTAACAGGAACAAACCAGTTAAGATCAATTCTACTTTGCAGCTTACAGCACAAGGGGATTTAGTGCTTAGAGATGCTGATGGTACCTTGGCTTGGTCAACAAACAGTGCTGGAAAATCTGTTGCTGGCTTAAACTTGACTGATGAGGGAAATTTTGTTCTGTTTGACTCCAAGAATGCAACTGTTTGGCAATCTTTTGATCACCCAACTGATTCTTTAGTTCCAGGACAGAAGTTAGTATCAGGGATGAAGCTAACAGCAAGTGTTTCAACAACAAACTGGACTGAAGGAGGTTTGTTTTCTTTCTCTGCTACCGATGATGGTTTGGTTGCTTTTGTCGAGTCAAATCCTCCTCAAACATACTGTTTTACCCTTGAAATTGGGTAACAATTGAATTTATAGTGAGACTAAGGATCCGTAAATTACTCCACTATCAGGTGAAGGCAAAATGCACGTGTTTATAATTGAAACGACAATGGAATGATCAAATCATAAATTGATAAGAGATTCTGAAGAAAAAGATAATCAGAGAGCTTGCCAAGAATTCTATTTTTTAGACTATGCCAAAAAAAGTGTCTCTACATAGGATGTATTTCATCCTTATAAACTCTTTTTCCCCCGCCTGGGTTAGCTGAAGAGTTTCCGCATTTAATGTTACCTGGGTAAGTGCAAAGGTTACATAGGTAAATGTAAAAGATACATGGATAAGTGTAAAGTCTTACAATAAAAGTGACATGCGAATTACAAAGGGAAACATCAATTATTACGAGATTCAGCATATTTAATATTTCTAAAATAATGGCACGACTATCGAGGAAATACGAGGATATTCGACTCGTCCGGAGATGGAATGTGATGGGTTAGGATCGAACTTTGGCTGTTCGACCTCTTTCTGAGCAACCGAACCCGATTCGGTTCTCGGATTATATTTCATGATTTCGGTCCATGCATTTCGACCTAGTGATTCCCGACCTGGCCTTGTTCAGTTGTATTCGACCCGCCCTGTCCAATTGTATTCGACCCGGCCTTGTCCAATTGTATTCGACCCAGTACAGATAGTCCCCTCGTTTATTATGAAATGATAAACGACCTGAGCCTTTACCGTTCGACTCTCCAGATACGTGGCCGATATATCTACCAAGTATAATATGTGGACAGGCTTCCCTTTCTTGATTTTATTCTGATGAGGGCAGCTTCGTGACGTATACAAGCTTCTTAGGCAAGCAATCATCATTGAACATCGTACCCGTCACCTTTGTAACCTGTCAGTGACTTAAATGCGAGGGTTCCTCGTGTTTGGTGCCGCCGCCCGTGGTTGGGTATAAATACCCCTTTTAAATGCCAACATTCGTTTCTTTTCTTTCATTACTCAGCTTCGCCCTTCTTTATCTTTTGCTTCCTCCTCCTCGTTGCTATTTCACCCCTTTGAAATCAATACAGCTGGTTCCTCCTTTCATTAATGGCGAAAACATCAAAAGCAGTTCCTTCAAGACAGAACTCCCCTGCTCGGTCAGTCGGCGATGCTGAGAAGGCCCACTCTGAAGAACTCTTATCGGAGCCCCCATTGAAAACCTTCATCCCAACTTCATGTCATACCAACTTTGATTTTAAGGTTGACAAATCTTCATCGGTACCTGGCCGAGGTGAACCCTTTTCGGAGTATGTAAGCTCGATCACCCCCCAACATCTTGGTAGGGTGCTCGAGGACTGCAAATGGGTCGGGAAAGAAGTGGTAATTCCTACCGCCGACGAATCGATCGTTACTTACGTGGAGGGATACCTAACTGTGTATACTTACCCTTTTACCTTTGGTTCTTTAGATCCAGTAATTGTAGAGTTTTGTAGGCGGTATGAAGTTACCTTAGGCCAGGTTCACCCCTCCGTGTGGAGGATTGTTCATCTGTTCCGATTTTTCGTAGATAAAGTTGAGGGTGGTCTCGACTTTACACTCGACCATCTGCTTCGGTTGTATAGTCCCCGAATGTTTCGAGGGGGCATGATTAAACTAGTCCGGAGGGCCAATAAACCCCCCTTTTCGAGCACGGATGAAGATCGAGACCGAGGTTGGATGAGCAGATTTGTTAGGATTAAGACCACCGACCTAATTCCCGCCGACTGTTTGCCATTTCCAGAGAAATGGAACATGAAACGTAAGCGTTCTCCTTCTACACTTCTCTTTTGTTTTGGCTTCCTTTTCTAACTGATATTTTACAGCTGTCCCCCAAACACCGGCCGCAATCAAAGATTTGGGCGAGTGGATCCAAAAGATAGCGTCCCAACGAACATATGCCGAACGGTCCTGGAAGGAGATATCCAAAGGCCTTTGGGAAGCTAAGAATCATGGTAAATATTCTTTCTTTAAATATGGTCTTTCGATCGGCGTGATATTTAACCTTGAACGTAAATTAT